>CAIGRH010038972.1:0-15312 GCA_903798295.1 Fraxinus nigra | reverse complement strand
TTTTCATCTAAAATCTTCAAGCAACTTGTGGAGATCATATGTTTTGAAATTGATGTTCAACAAATATCCCAAGTTAACAAAGAAATATCTAGACAAAATCCTAAAGCCAATGAATATCTGTGACATACAATAGCTTTCGCTGGATCCCATGAAAAATAAGTGGTGAAGAAACAAGGCTCGTTTCCTTCTGTGACTTTGAACAATGGCACGTTTGGAGATAAACCCTCCAATGAAGCAGCCATATCAACATATTTCTGCGATTATATCATGCAATCAATAAAACACAATATGGAAGAACAACTTCAAGAAAATAGAAGCCATAAAGCAACTTTGCCACCTACCTGTCCAATTTCAAAAGCATTTTGCTTATCTTTCAGATCGACTGATTGACCAATCCATACACACACTTCAGCATGCGTGTCAAGGATTAAAATATCCTCAGTCAAAAGATCATCTTGAGAAAAGTTGTAAATTTCTTCAACCTGGCAAATATATGGTATTTAGGATAAAAACGTCCTAATACACATAATGCATGTTTGGTACACATATAGGACTAGAGAGTATGATGAACATAATTTTAACTTCCTTTTTTCTTTAATACTATTAAAGCACTATATAATCCTCCATATTTAACAAGCCAATACAGTATGCAACAACTTTTCAGCTAATTTTCAATTCCATAACATACCTCAAACTTTCCTGCGAGTTCATATGGCAGCGTGAGCATCACAATAGCAATAATTAGAACACGCCAAAAATTATTAGATTCAAGGTTTCAACATACTCCCAACATAAAGGGAAATAATAAATAACTGTATAAAAGAGAATTGCAACCTTTATTGAAAGAGAAGGCGAATAAGTGAGGATCTCTGACAACCTCTGGAGATACTTTCTTGCTGGTGTAATTTTGTTTCCCTCCAAGAGGATGCCAAAATGTTGAGCTCTCGGTTCCTTCTTTAGTGTGTTTAACAGCTAATCCCGGCTGAGTTCATAGAGATGTAGAAAATAATTAGTCATTAACTGCAATACCGTAGGGACTGAGATATTTAAAGTTACATATAACAGAAGACTTTTTATGCACTACGTTACCATTTCGCTGTAACTGTTTTTAACATATTACTGTAAAAATGTCAGATCTTAACATAAACCCAGATATCCTAATTACAGTTGGTAAAAGCCACCTATGTACAAGCGCTTGCAAAGGTCCCTTAGGTGCTTTTTCAATGTGTAAAATCAGTACCCAGTGAGAAGCCCAAAACAATCTAACACACAAATTGCTAAAAAGGAGTCTTTACAGAATTTTGAGCAGTTTGTCTCTTTTTGTCCAATCAATTCAGTTTAGATCGTCAAATGGTATTGATTTTTTGGATGATAATACAAATATCTTACACAGAAGTTGCAGTTTCCATTTTGCTTTCTTTCTTCCTTTTTTCTTTCTTTCTTTTACAAGGGCTGATTTGCTCAACTTAAAGTTGATACTGAGGATGAGTATACAATTTGATAAAACCTAGTAGGCAAATTTCTTAATCTCCCAACAAAAACAAGAGACTCAAGTTCAAGGTTTAATTTAGTATTCTAAAAAGTAATTTATGAAGACACGCGATGTTATAATATCAAACCCAAACCAATTACCAATGACTGGAGACATAGTCGCAGTTCATATATTACCATTTCATTTTGTTCTTGGGTGAAATCACAAGCATATTATTACAGTGCAGTATTAATGTAGTAGAATATCCACTAAGAAGAAAAGAACAAAGATGCTCTCTGTTCTACAATGTGCATACCTTCAAAAACTCTGCAACTTTGGCCACTAACTGCTGCTGCTCAAAGGTGCTTTGATTTCCATGCCAACAAAACAATGAAGATCCAGATTGCAGCAGAAAGCACTCGTTTGAGTTCAATGACGTCGCCACCTGAAATGATTACATTATTCGGATTAAGCAGCAAATAACTTCATACAGCTGAATACTAAGAAAGAAGCCAAAAGTTGAAGCTCATCGAGTACACAAAGCTAAGTCTGGTATATAAAGCCATATTGAAAAAACAGAGTAAAGCATTATATACAACTTGAAAGATAGAGGCCTTAGGAGTTGAAAGGACACAAATTGAAGTAACTAAAAGGGAAAATAAGTAATGAATTTACAGCATCAATTTGAATAGCCTTGTTGTTATGCACAGAAGTTCCAGATATCCGCACGAGTGCAACACCATCGGCCGTGTAAGTTTCATCATTCAAACCTTTGTTGGTAATATATTTCTTGTACCTAGAGCTCATCCCACCCTAATGCAACAAATAAAGATGATTAAGAGCATCCCCAAGAGACTCTATGAACAAGATGCTCTCTATTTTAGAGAAACAATGCTTAAAAATAAGTTCCAAAAGATTCAATTCTAACTTTTTAAAATAGAAAGTAGGTTTTGCTCTCCAAAATCACTCTCTATTCATACTTTAGAATGATTGCATTTGATAAATTATAGATTTCAAAAACTTACTTTTTGAATTATTTAAATAAAACTTGAATATATTGTCCATTGGCATATAAAACTATTTGTTAAATAAAAGATGAAGAGAAATCAATAATTTTTTCTTGAAAAGAGCAAAATGAAGAACCAAAATAGAGGACATTGTTGGAGTGGAAAAAAAGTTCTACTCTCTAAATTTAGAAATGCTCTCAATTATGCATAAGATGCTCTTTATAAATAGAGAGTCTATAGGGGATGATCTAAACAAGTGGTTCAGGCATATGTTCTTTATTCATAATTAGCATCCTTTTTATTTCCCAATTCCATGTACTAAGAGGGCACCTTTAGGATCACCATAGGCTGAAAGATTGCAACAAACTGGGGAGGCTCTTTTCCTTGAAAAATCCGACCCTGCACAAGGCATAATTCACATCTTAACTCTGTACATTGCAGCGTCCAATGTTGTACACAATTGGCTCATTTGCTAAGGTGGGCTTACAGTAATGGACATTGGACAGTATTAGAAAAGAAAAGGAACTACAATCTTGTCCATAATGCTGTCTAATCCTGTCCGATTTCAAACATACTCAACGAGGTAAAATGATACCTGAACTGGTCTCCCTTTCAGTGAGCTACACATTGTAGTAGCCAATCTAGCAGCCGTCTGCTGGTCCTCCTGGAAACGGATAATTATTCTTGTTAATACTCATAAATGAGTAAATGGAAAGTGGTAACATGATATAAACCTCTTAAAATACAAGTGGTTCATATAAATGACAGTGAGACATTTTTTTCTGAATCAGAAATATCATATGAAAACACGTCAACGGCTGGAAGAAATAAAAATGGCATCCATATGTCCAAAATGGCATTTCGATAGTAACTGTAATATAACTTTTGCAGAATTGTTGCAATATTTCACTCTTCACTTTTCAGTAAGAGAGAGGACTCCATATAATGTGAACCTAACTAATTTTTGAGAGCATGTGTACTATTTATACTACCGACATAATATAGATTGTTTTCACAATCCAAGTGTAACCAGCAACAACGTATAGTACCTCAACGCTGTCTTTTCCAATCCAAAAACATAAGTAGTAATCTTCTTTCCGTTCATTAGAATGGTAGGTGTAGAGGACAATGTAGCAATCCCCACTATAAAATTTACCAATCTGTTCGCTGGACACTGGAATTTTTGAACTGCCATCAATGAGCCAAACCTGGCAAGATAAGATATTTAAAATTCAAAACAGTTCGGAGTTTAGCAACATATATAATAAAATTAATCCCAGCACAACTGCAAAAAAAAGACTGTGAAAAAGACCTCTATTTTTCCACCTCCTTCAAGCAACGGCGGGACTTCTTCATTCACAGGAGCACCTTTGCTTGCTCCCTTCATGACACCACCTTGCTGCTTCAAAAAAGCTACCAAAACCCAAAAGAGTCTTTAAAATTTAGTGTCCCTTATTCATTAGCTTAAGCTTTTAGATAACATAGTTCATACGGTATCAGAACGAGACAAAAGACCTAACTTCAAGACTAGCCGCCACACATTCATGAAAATGGTGCTCATGTTGGGACTTTCATGTAAAAAATTTAAATCTAGCTGGCACGTGAGGGGCCATGTTGAAAACTAAATTCAAATAAATAAATGCATTCCCTTTCTAACAACTTAACATTCTAGAGAACTTGGGACTGAGATGTACCTGCAACTTTTCCTCTTCCCTCCTCAGCAACAGAAGGTGCTGATCCTGATGGCCAAGAATCAAAGTTGGATTTGAATGAATGTGTCTCATACCCTTGAATTAGCCGAACAATATGTGTTGATTTTGGTCTATTTTGGCTAGCCAAAAAATCCTGAAATATCAATTAGGTGTGAGAATCTGAATATTGTAATTGAGGACAAAAATGTAAAGTTAACCTTCTACCTCTGCAGATTGAATAGAAACTTTCCTCTCCTCCACTTGTGTCACCCGGCCAACCCAAACAAATACCTCAGCACCACAATCCAGTAAGTAGCATTTATTATTTTGCAGAAGCGACTTTGAAAGTTCTCCTTCTACAATCTGGACTTGGCCATCAATAATGCTGATAAAAATGAAGGGCAGTCACCAAGATCAGTTAATAGGTTCCAGGTTAATTGAGTACATAATCCAAAACTAGGAAAAGGCATGTAAACGCATGCCAGTCAAACTATTGGCTAAAAATCTACCAGCTTCACATATCATTTTATTGTACTTTCTTAAACTCTCTATAACAATGTGACATGTAAACAGCAAATATATGTTCACCAAAAATGATTATTTCAATTATACTTTTCAGGCCTTTTCAGACCTGATTGATCGGGTAAAGTAAATGAAGCAAAACAATTTCATCATGCTGATTGAATATCATGGGAGAAAAACAAATTTAGTTTTATGTCGAGAAAACATGTCCGATTTAGTCAACCATTACTGGTTAACAAAAACCCTATAACATTTGCAATATGAACAAAAGCTCTATCCAAAAGACAACAATAAAATTATACATGGAAGAATAACTACCAATGAAGTTTTGCAGGAGTCTTTTCAGGGATAATATCATCTTCTGTAGCAACCTTTTTGCCAATTGGAGCAAACCCACCAAAGAGGACCCAGAACTCACCAGAATCTGACTCGGCTTGTAATTTTCCATCATCTGAAGTAGGGAACAACATTTATAGATGTTAAAATAATACAGAAGTAGCACCCATAAGATAACGAGAAGGACAGAATTACAACCATAGCAACTAGAAGAATTCTTACCAACAATTGCAACATCACACATCCCCTCATGATATTTGTCTTTCAAAAACTGAATTACTTCTAATGACTTGGCCCTTTCCTGAATATTGGAGTTCGCACCATTGAACTGATATATCTTGTCTTTAGTGTCAAGAATAAAAACATCATCATGACTTAGAGAGGAGCGAGAAAAAGGGACCTGCATAATGCAGAGAACCAATCAATACCCTTTGTATGATGTCCAAAACGAGATATATACTGTAAACATTTATAAACTCCACCTGCTTCATTCTCACAGCTCGTTTTCCTCTACAAATATATAATCGTGTTTCAAATTCTTCCTCTTCAGGTTTCTTAAATCCAGAAGCAACACCACCTTCTAATGGTATAATGCATGGTTTGAAGTATGACAAGAATTTGTCAGATTCGTGGCCTTGTAATTCTCTGTACTGCACAGCACGGCCGCCAAGAATGGCATCAAGTTCAACAGTTTTGATAGCTGCAGTCCCGGCTTCATCCTAAGGTAAATGTACCCCTAATCAATGCATGGATGTGAAGGAAGTACTCCTAAAATAGGAAGATAATAAGACCATACCTGGCTAGTATCCTTTCCAAGCCAGAAGTGTATGTCATAAAGATAAGCACCACCTCCTTTTCCAGGACAAGTCTGCATAGAAAAGTACTTGAATATGATAAGTCAAAAAAAAAAAAAAAATTCTTCGAACTTCATGCCAAAGTAAAGCCCTTCGCTCACAAGGTAGAGGAAAAAATCACATGCACCTGCAGAATAATGTATGAATCTCCTGCATAGAATTTACCATAATCGGATTTTGGCAAAGGAACTGGTTGGAAGTTCTCAATTCTCCAGATCTCAGTCCCACTATAAAGAGTTAATTTCAGCAAGAAAGCAAAAAAACTCAAGTCAAACAAACACAAATTCACGATCAAACATGCAGTGTGTAATCTTCAACAAGTAATTCTGTGCAATTTTAGGAAGTACTAATGATGCAAAGTCAAATATATAGTTGATTGAGACTTGTTTCTGTAAGAAAGGATACACTCTCTGACCAGCTCCCTGAAATGCAGGTTCCAGAGTTTTGGCTGCGCTAGACATTACGCGATATCCTTCCCACTGTTGACAGTTTTTTGCGCAGAAAGCGAACACAAGTCTTCAATCTCCTAAACAGCTGTGTTTATATTCCCCAAGAATTAACAATGCGAGAAAACAAGAAGTTAGCAAAATAAACAACTAAATATAATGATGTAAAGCAATCATTACAGCATGTCCACGAGTAATCTGAGAATATCTAATTCCTCCTTCCAAAAAAGTACAGAAGAAACAGCTGGCAATACACTTAGAATACAATATCGCGAATTCTACTTAACTTTTTTAAGGAGAATGTTTCAAGAAGTTGGTTCTACTCATATTTGAGTGCAAGAGTACGGCACTTGGAGTACATCTTGGAAGCCCCACCTCTCTATTTATGCAATTTCTTGGGCTTACAATAAATTCATCCCTTTGATCTAATCATCTCTCGAGACTAGGGAAAATCGAGGAGAATGAAATAACAGCTGCCTATGTGAAATGCTAAAATTAGACCCATAATAAAAAAGTCACGGCTTTTAGTATCTGGCATCGACAAGAAATTTCCTTCAAGGTTGCAGTATTTTTGTTTAGTAAAAGATTACAAATAAGTTGTGATTTTAATATTAGTGCAGCACCTTGAATTTGCTGCAGAACATCTCAATGTATAAATTATATCTTTGTTCCTTTTAGTATTGTTCCTCCAGTTGTTTGAGTAAAAGCTATATTTCAAACTTATCTCAATGTATTATTCCATCAATTCATACATTTATAACTGGAACTTGGAAAAAAACCAGAAAGTATAATACTTATCCTCAATAGTCTAGGCGGTTGATCAATAGCAACAGCGAAGTGTCTGCAAACCATACCTCAACTTACGTGAAGAAATATATAAGTTTCCCAGAACTAGCTAGATAAGTATTAATCTTAATCAGAAGTTTCTTAGAAGCTGAAGGAAGCATAGAGACGTTTGGCCCAAGATCAATGAAATGAGCTCTGCGGTGTAATTATTTTCTATTATTACTAGTTCTAGAAACTTCAGACTAATTCAAGGTGATATTTCTTCTAGGGCTACAAAAATTGTTACTGGTGAAATCTCCGAATAATTTGCCTAGGTAAAAAGATACTGCTTCACATGTTTGAAAACAATGCAGGCCTTTATGGTTTAAAAACAAATGAGATATAAAATCAGTGATATCAATGAGAGAGAATTAAATGCAATCCATAACGAAAAATAAGATAGCTAGCTGAACGGTACACAGTTAAAAACACGGCCAATTAATAAAATCTACAAAACTTCAAAGATTTTTGTCGCTTCAACAATCCATTGAAGAAATTCTCAATATATGATCATCGAGATATTAAAACTTCAAGATAGCCATAAGGGCCCTCCCTTCAGCATATATTTCAAAATTAACGGATCATAAGAGAAGCTATCAATTTCAGACAATAGCCAAAATATGTATATTTAACTTCAACGAACATTAAAAATATAAAGAGAAACTATCAATAGCCAGTACTTCATAATTCAGCATAAAACTAATATATTGAAAAGATTACATCTTTCTACAGATCATTTCTCTAATTAGATTATAAGTAAAAATAACATCAATTACCAAAAACCCATCTCTCGAATAATCATTACAGATCAGATAACATCACAAAATTCAAAACAAACAAAACCATATCAAAATTCAAAGAAATGGGATTTCAAGAACCATTTTTCAAATAATCAAACCTTAAACCGATCCCTACAATTCTCTCTCTTTCTCCAAAAAAATATGATGATAGGTGATCAAGAAACGGGTGTTTTAGAGAGAAAAAGAAGGCGAAAGGTTTAAATGCAAAGCTGGCAAACGACAAAAAGTAGTGAGAGAAGAAATTTAAGGGACAAAAGGGAATTGAATGATTGATGTAAATGTAATGGAATGGCTTCCTTTTAATTTCTATATATAATTTAAATTTGTACAACTATTTTTCAGACAGAGTATACAAATATGTACACAAATAAAGGGAAGATATATGTGTGGATATGCGAGTGTATAGAGAGAGAGGACGGAGCTTTAGAGAGAGAAAAACGAAAAGAGGGCGAATGATGAGTATTGATGTGATTGATGAATTGGATATAGAAAAATGAGTATTTGGCAGTGATCCGGTGACGACGGCACCACCCATGCTGGTTTTTTCCTCTTTGGAAAATTGCAATCCCTCAACTATTGTTATCATTAGCAAGTTAGTCCTTGATGTTTAAAAAACAAATTAACCTTTCAATGTAGTTACAGAATCCATCGATATAATACGGTCCATATTTTTGTTAAATTTTGAAGTATTAGTCTAAATTTTTTATGTGAAACCTAACTTTATAAGGTTAGACGTGTGAACATTAGGTGATGATTTAACAAAATTTAGACAATTTTTCATTGAGAACTGATTATGTGATTATAAGTTATAACAATATGTTTGGAGACTAATTTGCATATTCTGAAGTTGAAAACTGACTTTTTACTAGGCTTATAATTTAGGGACTAGCAGTGCGATTTCTTTTTCTTTCTTTGGCTGTATTTTCTTGGATTTTCCCCTTTTTTTATATTTTTATACATAATTATTTTAATTCCCATTTTATTGGAAATGATTATTTTGTAAAGAAGGTCCCCGAAATTTGACACAAGTTTTACCTTGGTCTCGATTCTTCAAAATGGAGCATTTACATCCTCCATGATAGAAAGACAATTGCACAGATTTATCATTATCTTCAATAAACAAAAAAATAAATGGGATAATTGCAGTAGCGATCCCAAACCTTTCATTTTTTGTTTGCAGACTATGCCTTGACTTTTTATTTTGATGGCTGAAGTTCCAAACCTTTCACTTTAACGACAATTGGAGTCCATTGGACAGACTCTATCCAATACCTCATTTGTCTAATTGGTAGTCTTATATTGTTAACAACAATTGATCTTCTTCATGATTTATGTGGCAAAGTTGGCTTTTGCATATCTACAATTTTGTCATACCCAATTTTTGTATTATTGTTTGAGATGTGGGTACGGAGTATTGAATGGAATATGTTCAATGAACTCCAACTGCAATAAAAGTGAATGGTTTGGGATTGCGGCTACAAAAAAAATGTTAAGGTATAGTTTGCAAAAAATTGAAAGGTTTGGGATCGTTGTTGCAATTATCCCAAAAATAAATAATAAACGACAATAGTTAAAATGATTGACGGTGATTGGCAATAGTTTTAGCTATTTCGAAAGGAGGTGAGTTAGGATGGGAATTGGGATTGGAGTGAAGAAGAGGTTTTTTTATTTTTTATTTTTAAAGCATCCAAATGAGTGGAAAATTTATTAGAAAGTAGAAGCGCAAAGAACAAGGGAGGGATGCTATGCCAAAAAATCTCAGAAGGATAGAACATAAAAAGAAGCCATTGCATCTAAATATTTAATTGAGACCACCTAGGTATAAGTGGCAATGGGCCAGGCCGAGGTATGCACACGAGTTCAGCTCGTGCTCGTCATGAGCCCAGCGTTTGCTCGGCTCGTGGACCGAGCCGAGTTTTGACTCGTGGACCGAGCCGAGTTTTGACTCGTGAGCTCGTCATTTTCTTTTATAAATCTTTTTTAAAAAAATATATATAAATAAACTCTCTACCTTGGACAAGCCCATGATCGGGCTCAGGCTCGTCATTTGACGAGTCTGAGCTGTCTACGAGCCGCTCAACTGTTTACAACCACTACACTTAAGTATCATCTAACCTAGTTGAAGTCGCCTCAATGAAAATAAAAAAGATCGATCGCAACAAACGGACCGGCTTTAAGACTTAAAAGAAAATGAGCAAAAAAAAAAAAAAGTACTCATATGTCAAATTAACATCCTCTTAGTTTATTTCTAGTTGGCCTATGATGTCTGGACTTCCATTTTGTAATGAGTTGAATTTCATCAATATCGGCTTGAAGAGAGTTGGAATTCACAACGAAATCTTCTCCCAAGGAATGACAATGAGGTGAAAATTGTCCAACGGGGACCCAAGTGCTACTAAAATGAAATACTGGGATCAAGATGCAAACACAAGTCAAAAAATACCAAAGAAAAAAAAAAGTAAACTACTTATTTTATCCCCTTTTCCTTTATTTTTATTGTCTAGCACGAATTAAAATATCTCCATTTTTTGTCTCATTTACTTATTTATATTTTAAAATACGATTTAAATTTAAAAATTAAGAATGATATAAATAAATGAAAAATAAGAGTCCTATTCTCCGTCCCTGTCCAGATTCCCTACAAAGTAAAACATTATGTCATGTCATCCCTATTATTGTTCTGGCTTTTGGCTCGATTTATTGGTGAAAAATGACCCTTGTTCTTGACTTCCTATAACTAAGGATAATACTTGCTCATAATTGTCTTAAAAACCATGCATATATCCTAAAATTTTAAAAAGTGAAAAGGGATTACCTGATCGTTGATAGAAAATAAAAAATTAAATAAATATATAAAAGGTATTATTTCACTTTGTACCTTACGCTTACACTGCGAATCGAGTGGGTGACAATCTCGTTTCCTTTGCCATTAATAGAAGTTGGATACATTGTACTCTTTTCATTACACCTTTTCTTTGCGCATGTTGCCTCGTCAAAAAAGGAAAAGAAAAAAAATGTATTTTTGTATTTTTGTAAAGAGGCTAGTCGGTCAAAATATTCTTTCCGACGAATTGAAAAAAAAAAAAAAATCCCAAATTTTCAGTCAAACCGATCAGTTCAACTCTTATGACAGTATTACGGTTACCTACTAATATTTACTATTTATACATATCTTGCAGGAATACACGTTCAATGATGCATCAATACTTAGGTTGAAACTTATCATTTCGAGTTAAAAGAATAGCCACTTCTTGTTTACACCTGCTTTTAGTAACTATCATCTTTGTAATTGTAACAAGAAGAGAATTAAACTGATCCATCCTGTAAAGTGGGAGTCACGTCTGCCCAACAACTCGTGTCAGCTTACTGCAAAGGAAAATATAATAGTGGGCGGTTGGGAGCTGGCTAAACCAAATCCCCCGTGACACAAATTATGAAATTAGGGGACTTTAATGAAAGAAACCTACAATACAGGTTTGTATTGATTTTGCAATAAGCATATAGAACTGCTAGCAGGGCCTTCCTGATGTAAGACCACTCTCAACTGCAACTTTTTCTGGTTATTTGTTACCTACACACGTCATTTCAAAAGAAACACAACGCTTCACATTGTAAAAGAACCACCAAACACCGTGCATGCAATAAGTTCAAGACTCCCTGCTTTCGATAAAAAGTACATTTCAATTAATACGATACACAGAAAACTTTTATGTCCATTACGATTAATTTGGGAAATAACTAGTAATCATATATGAAAGTTCAATTACACAGTACAAGAGTCCTTATTTCACTTCTCATCCTTTAGCCTTTTTCAACTTCTGTCTTGGCTTTGTGGGCTTCAAGAAACAAGCCTGAAAACTAACCATAGCTCTTAAAACATCAATTATTCTAGACTCGATCTCAATTCCATTAGGCTCAAGAACATGTAATGACCTCGCAACAGCTTCCATTGTACTCATACATCCACCAAATGGTTCTTTCCTGAGTATCAAGTCTGAATCAAAAATAGTCCCACCATCAACCACGGCATCAAAATCTAAACAAACTGGAAGAGAAAAACTGGATAAAAATGGTAAACTCGCGAGCACCATCTCCTTCGCATGCTTCCAAGTTCCATCAAAAGCAACCAACACATAATCATTCATGTTGTCAACATCAAGAGAGGACTTCCTCTTATTGATTTCGGTTAATGGTAATGCATCTAAACCTGAAAAACCACCCAGATCGGTCATAAAATATTTTTACAAATGTCATGAGTACGCACACAAAAATATGGGCTTGCAAACTTAATATATGGTATATTAAGTTAGCCCGTTGAACTTTTTTTTTTCCTCTAAAAGCATGCCACCTCATAAGTAGTTGGATGCTTTGGGGAGTTTACCAAAAAACATATTAGCAGGGAGGGCCTTCATTATTCAAAGAGATCCCAATCTTTATATTCTGCCATGGCTATTAACATTTTCGCGGCACCCTTAAGATCAGTTCTTCACATCCTTTTCCGTAAAAATATGTAATCAACATGCAACAAGTCCATGCATTCACATCCTTTCCCTTAAAATTAACATCCAAGTTCAAGGAGAATCAACACTACATCCATACTGGAATTAAAAAGGTTCTTTATCTACACAACAGAGTAATGAGAATTAGCAATAGGTTAATTGTACAAGTACAATCACCATGGTACTCATAGATGCTGTACTTCAGGATTTATCACAAAAATTATCATGAAGCTTGGCATCTATATTTCATGTCTTAGTTAGTATTCAATCAATAGGAGTCCTCAACTTTGTGGAAGCTTATGACTTGGATTTCAATTGATGGGGTTCCTCAACTCCATGGAAGTTTTTTGAAGATTCATTTGCATATGCCCAAGTGTTCTCCTAATTGTCGTTAAAAAAAGTTGAGCCAAGTCGAAAAAATCGTTCAAGTTGGCCTCGGAGGAGATAATCATTGAGCTTGAACTTGTTTTGGTTCCTTCACAAACCAATCTTAAACATGTAGTCTAGCCAAATATGAGTCGGAGCTTAAATAAATTCTACACAAATTTTTATCTATTATCTTCTCAACACAGAACTCCATAAATTGACACTCTAAACGGTCAGCAAATAAATTTCAAAACAGTCGATCTTGAGTCAACCTGTGATGGCTTTGATCAATTTTTGGCCCTAATTGTGGTTGTGTTGCCAGGCTGGACTTCAGGTGTCAATCATGGCCCAAACTGAAAGATGATGACAGTAGAATCTATGGGATTCATCAAGAATAGCCATTTTGTGACCAAGTCAATTGCCAACAGAAATGCTTAAATGTTTCTAATTATGGGATGATATGAGTTTTAGAAGGATTTAGAATGTTTGTGCACGCGCATAAAAACAACATTCAACTCGCAATAAATTTTGCTCCTTTCAAGTATAAGCAATATCAATATGCAGAGCCCATATAACCATTTTGCTATTACTTAAATCCTGGATTAACATTCCACGAGACCTTGTAGATCACGAGATCATTGTAAAATTATGATATAGATCTTGAGAAAGTCATACTTCAAAAGCTTCTTGTTGAAATTGGAGGGTCCAAATCTATATAAACCACACGCCGAAAGCCGAAAGTGCGTACTTTCGATATGGGATTCAAATCTCATACCTTGCAATGGGAACCATAACAATCTGCACGCTCCACGATCCCCACGCCCATGTTGGACTACTGGACTAGCTTTGCACTAGTCCATGACTACTCCTGGATGAATGCTGCTATGCCAGCATCATCATTCATGTCGTTCGATTGTAATCGGGAAACATGGTATCCGCTCTTATACCAATGATATAGATCTTGGTAAAGTCATACGACTCATACCTCAAAAGCTAGCTCTTGAAATTGAAGAGCTCAAATCTATATAAACCACAAACCGAAAGTCCATACTTTCAACGTGGAATTCAAATCCCATACCGTAATGGGAACCATAACAAATTAGTTCTCAACTTAACCTAAATTTTGTCCCTTACGTGTCACTTATAAGACATCAAGTATAAAAAATCTCAAATGAGTAATGTTATTCATCTCCCGTGGTGATTATCACCAATTTAGGTGGTAGTGGACCCTTGATTCATTATTTAACGGAGTTGTGATGTATTTTAATGAATCAAGGGATCTACTTCCACCTAAACAAGTGATGATGGATAGCATTGTTCATCTCAAATGCAATGCCTATATAATTATTTTTTCGGTTACTTATACTCCTGTCCTGGATCAGAAAGGTCCATAAGAACCAAAAAGTCCACCAATTCTAAATCTTCCTATCATGGTGTTCTTGTAATCTATTCTTAATCCATTGGAAATTGAAATATGAACAAGAAAAAAGTTACATTTTCCTGATCCCTGAATACAAGTTCTAGATTAGCGTTCCATATTTGTTTCTAAATCTCCATTTTCCATGATAGTATAAACCTAGGCCGACCAAAATTCACCAAAAACTTGCAGAAATTAATGGTCCCACCAAATTATTTTAGTAGGCCGTGTAATTACTTCAGAAAAGTTCATTGAATTGCACCCGAAATACTCAAAACTGAAATTTGAACCACGTGTAATAAGGTGGGAACACTTGATTTTCCTCCATAGCGAGGCAAAAGTAATCGTACCAGGGAACAGATAAAGAGTTCGCCAGCGGGGCAAATTGGGGTTTCTGCACGCCTGATCGTATAGAGAATCGAGAAGCTTCGAGTCCCCGTATTTCAATTTGCGTCCGACGATGATTTCGCAGTTTCTGAGGCATTTGGAGAGGAGAGGGACAGTGGCGAGCTTGTGGCGGCGCTCGTGCGGATGATGCAGGATCACTATTTTTGTGGAGGTTGGGAGGGGATAGGGTGGAAGGGTGTGGCATAGGCACACGTTCACGGGCCTATCACATCCATTGGCGCATATTCTCCGCCGCGCTTGGTGGTGGTCGTCGAAGGAGGACGTAGTACTGGCGGCGGGGGAGGAGGATTCTTCTTGTGCGTTCATTGTACTGAATGAGTCAGTCAGAGCGGAGTGACTATGAAGGCCCTTTTGGGCCGAGTTTTGGACTTATTGTTCGTTCTCGGGTTTTATTTTATTGAGTTCATCAAACGTTAGTTCAAGACAAAAAAGATCCCACGTACGTAAAAGATTGGTTACATCGAGATCGAAAATTTGGAGAAATACCAAAGAAAATTACATTTCAGAAATCATACACCCTTTTGTCCAGCTTCTTGCTACCATTTTAATCACCAAAATAAGTATATCGATAATTCTTTCACAATCCTACATCTCGCATCTATTTTTCGCCTTTTTCCTGCGAAATTAAGCAATGCAGCCTAATAATGTTTCTGCTTGTTCAAGCTGAAAA
>CAIGRH010038960.1:0-11217 GCA_903798295.1 Fraxinus nigra | reverse complement strand
ATAAGCTCAGTCAGTTTGTGTCCAAGCCTAGACAGACACACCTTGATGCAGCTCATCATCTTTTACGTTATCTCAAGTTAGCTCCAGGTCAAGGGTTATTCTTCTCGGCCAATTCTTCTATGCAGCTACGTGCTTTTGCTGATGCAGATTGGGGCTCTTGTCCTGATTCCAGAAAATCTATTACCGATTTATGTGTTTTCCTTGGTGATTCTCTCATGTCCTGGAAATCCAAGAAGCAGCAAAGCGTCTCCAGGTCTTCTGCAGAGGCAGAATATCGAGCCTTAGCAGCAACTGCCAGTGAATTAACTTGGATACATTAGTTACTGCTTGATTTGAAGGTTATCTCAACAGCTCCTACTGTGATTTTTTGCGACAATCAGGCTGCACTCCATATTGCCAGCAACCCCATTTTCCATGAACGAACGAAACATATCGAAATAGATTGCCATTTTGTTCGTGATAAGGTGGCTGATGGTTCGATCAAACTACTGCATGTACGGACTCAGCATCAGTTGGCGGATTTGTTCACCAAAGCATTGCCAGCTTCGTCTTTCTTTCACTTACTTTCCAAGATGGCTATCATAAACTTACATGATCCATCTTGAGAGGAGGCGTATTAGACTCAGTGGCTCTGCAGCTCACATGCCAGCACATCATCTCACTTGCCAGCACATCAGCTCCAACACCTCAACTCAGGTTCAACTAATTATGGGTGCCAAAATTAGTTAATAACAGCTGTCAATTAGTTGGCATTTAGGCGGCAAAGTCGGATAGATATTTTCTGTAATTCACCTATTTAAACATTCGACATTGCTATTGTTTCCCAGTTGGTTCATATCAATNTTGTTCACCAAAGCATTGCTAGCTTCGTCTTTCTTTCACTTACTTTCCAAGATGGCTATCATAAACTCACATGATCCATCTTGAGGGGGGCGTATTAGACTCAGTGGCTCTGCAGCTCACATGCCAGCACATCATCTCACTTGCCAGCAGATCAGCTCCAACACCTCAACTCAGCTTCAACTAATTATGGGTGCCAAAATTAGTTAATAACAGCTGTCAATTAGTTGGCATTTAGGCGGCAAAGTCAGATAGATATTTTCTGTAATTCACCTATTTAAACATTCGACATTGCTATTGTTTCCCAGTTGGTTCATATCAATAAAATCTCTCTTCTCCATTTTCTCATTTTCTTCAATACGTTTGCTTATGTATATGCAATGCAATTATATAATAAGTACCTGCACAAAATTTATGTAGGGGAATATGAAATGTACTTTTTCTTTTTGTAGTTTTTAACTTATTATGCATACAAGAAAAAGTTAGCAAATTATTGTTACGAGGTATGATTTTATAAAAATATGAATAAATTGATGTGTCATATTATTGGTGTTTAACATAACTTAAGTACTAGCGCTTAATATATCATTTATGACTAAAGTAGTACATTTGGTACTCTTAAACCAATGCTTTATTATTATTATTATTTGCTTGGGCTGAAATAATTTTATCAATGCATTGATAATTCATGTTCAATCTAAGTATCAGGAATGGGTATTATATCTTAAAACATTAACTCATAAGGTGAGAGAGTAGTCTAATACTTTATAGAATATTTAATTATCTCGAATCTAATTGACATGAGACTTTGTTTGCACGCAGGGACGAATTTAGGGCGGTTGGCTGCTACTTTTCTATGTGAAAAACATTAGTCCAGTCTAAAAGATTTTTTAGTTCAATTTTGATTCAGCCTTTTTCGCATGCTTGTAATATCAACACACATCATTAAAGAAAAATATTGTTAGTTTCTAGTGGTAACCAATCACATGAAATTGATTGAAAGGTATAAATGTAACTAATATGAAAACTCCAAATAAAACATTGTTAAATAATGAAATTACTTTTCATCATAACTAGTGCCATGCAATCAAAATCATGACAAGAAAATAGGCCCCCATAAAATTTTGTTAAATAAAGTTAACATAGATTAATGTGTAGTTGGATACAATTGAAGATATCATAACAATATTATTTTGTCGGGTTTGTTTTGGAATTAAGCTGAGAGATGGGTGGGTACAAGTGGAGTGCATAAAAATAAGCGAATTAATTAAGAAAAAGTAGAGGGGAAAGTTAAGTAACTTTTTTCTTGCCAAAAGTCAAATAGGTCCATCGATCATACCGCCGAATACAAATTGTAGATTTGCAAACAAGATTTCATCATCATTATTCTTAATTTTTCCTTTTATGGCAAAAAGAAACCCTAAAAATTATCCCAAAGCAAAAAAATTATATTATCCCAAAGCAGAAACATTATTTTCGTCATGTTTGATTCACAATAATATCACTTACAATATCTGTATTCTAAAAAGCGATGTCTAAGTGGGAAGCGTGATGAAAACGTTTCGCCTTGAACTTAAGCGAAAATTAAGTGGTCAACGACAATATTGATCGTTTAATGCTTGCATAGGCGTTCCTAGACGCATCTCTGCCTTATGCCTAAATTTTAAGGGAGCCCAATTTTTTTCTTTTTTTTTAAAAATAAAACTCACAACCCAGGCTCAGTAGTCAACTATCTTTTCAAATTTCAAAAACTCCAGACTCCAGAGAACTTAGAAGACGGAAGAATGGGGAAAAAAACGGAAGAACGTTGCAAAACCTTTCAATTTCTCCGCACACTGCACTGATTTGGGTATCAGGTATGTATAACATTAGGAAGTTATTATACTTTGCATTGTATTTATAATTTTGGGGCATATGATTCTCAATATTTTGTGTATTCTTAGTAAATTTTGCTTACAATTCTTCTTTTTCTTTGTGGTTTTCTTATATTTCCACTTTCCTATACTTTTGGAACTCTGACTTTTGTGTTTAATTTTAATAATTATTAGTTTCTTAAATGAATAATAAAAATTCGTATTTTTCATATTTTTTTGTTTATGTAGAAATTATTTTGGGTATCAGGTATGTATAACATTATGATATTATTATATTTTACATTGTATTTGTAATTTTGGGACTTGTGATTCTCAGTATTTTGCGAATTCTCAGTAAATTTTGACTACAATTCTTTTTTTTCTTTGTGGTTTTCGTGTATTTCCACTTTCCTATACTTTTGGACCTCTAGCTTTTGTATTTAATTTTAATTATTATTAGTTTGTTAAATGAATAATAAAAAATTGTATTGATATGTATTATTTGAATTGTTGAATTTATTTTACAATGACTGTAAATTTAAATGAAAGTTAAAATAAAAAATATTTTTTTACGTCTAGGCTCGCCTAGCTTGAAGCTTGGTCTCAACACCTAGCCACACTTTACACTTTTTAGAAGACTGATTAACAGTTACAACTTCTATTTTTTGTTTATCAATATTGTACAATTCATCGTATACAAGACTATACCTATTTTTGGACTCCATTTTTTCAAAATTTTTGGGTATCAGGTATGTATAACATTATGATATTATTATATTTTACATTGTATTTGTAATTTTGGGGCTTGTGATTCTCATTATTTTGTGGATTCTCAGTAAATTTTGCTTACAATTCTTTTTTTCTTTGTGGTTTTCGTGTGTTTCCACTTTCCTATACTTTTGGACCTCTAACTTTTGTATTTAATTTCAATTATTATTAGTTTGTTAAATGAATAGTAAAAAATTGTATTGATATGTATTACTTGAATTGTTGAATTTATTTTACAATGACTGAAAATTTAAAATGAAATTTAAAATAAAAAAATATTTTTTTACGCCTAGGCTCGCCTAGCTTGAAGCTTGGCCTCAACGCCTAGCCACGCTTTACACTTTTTAGAAGACTGATTAACAGTTACAACTTCTATTTTTTGTTTATCAATATTGTACAATTCATCGTATACAAGACTATACCTATTTTTGGACTCCATTTTTTCAAAATTCATTTTTAATTACATACTATTCAATAAAATAATTTTATACGTAAATCGAAATTTTTCTTATTCTTTCACCATATATTTTTCAAAACATCACTATTCAAAAACTTATTTTTCTCAAATATGGAACTCAAACGAGGGGTATGTATGTACTACATTTACTCAATCCAATTGAGTAGAGGTTCACAATCAAGGTCACCCTACAATAGGCTTGATAAACATTAAACAATGAGAAACAACACTTAAAAAGGGGGAAAAATCTATTATTAGTAACAATATTTTTTTTTAAATCTAAAGGGGAAAAAACTATTTTAATCTATAAAACACTTTTTTTCATCACGATGCAAGCTTACTCAACTTGAATGGTCGATTTAGTAATCGAATTTGGCCCAACCTAACCAATATCGGGTCTTTACATAGAGGATCCACGTGGAGGCAGATTTAGGGGGCTATCATAAGAGTTTGTCAACCTCGGTGTACAACCCCTCACAATAAAGGGGTGCACGCCCAATAAAAAATTCGTGAACCCGTATTGTGAGGGGAATTACACACACAAGTGTCAATCTCGATGTACAAATAGCAAATCATTATCATAAACCATGGATATATTCCATATTTTTATGGTTAAATCATAAATGGAGCCACATGGTACATTAACAATGTTGTTAATTAATATTAAATAAAGTCCATAGTAGAATATTTTTAATTAATCTTAAACAAAGAATATATAACATTTTATTACCTTTTCTTAATCTTTACTAGAGTTTCAATACCGTAGAAGTTTAAAGTAAGCCGTGTTGAGCTAATTGTTACGCTTCACCATCGAGGCTACAGTTAAAGTGCCACGTCACAATCTATGTGGAAAGAAAAGTCAGTAGAAACTCAATTGGTCAAAAGCAAAGTAGTCAATCTATGTGGAAAGAAAAGTCAGCAGAAACTCAATTGGTCAAAAGCAAAGTAGTCAAACAAAGGCTGAAACTCTTGTGTCGAAGCACTGTCTAAATGGCTAAAGCTCCTAAGCCGAAGTGTTGCGTAAGAAATCAAAGAAGAACTAAAGCTCTTCACACAGAAGACCACCGATACAAAGCTTCCTCTTTCCGAAGCCCTCAATTTATCCAAGCTAAAACTGTCTCTTACAAGATTTGTAGACAATTCTTAGGAATGACTGATGTAATGTTTGTAATAAAAAATGTCAGGTGTGTCAACATAATATATAGGACGACAGACCCGTTGTCAATGTATTTATTGTACGATAGACTTAGTGATGTGAGACTTCAGTCAATGAGATAATACCACGTGGTTCTAATCTAACGATTACTATATCGGTCAGAACACTATAAATAGGCGGTCTTTATAAATTGGAAGGGGCTTTTGGGATGGTCTTTTGAAACATTGATTATAATACACAAGAAAACACTTAAGACAAATACTTTCAAGAAACCTTCTTGCTTGTTTTATATTTGTTAGTTTGATCTTAGGTTATTTACACTTTGTCGGTGATTTTTTATTAGAGCAATCATCTTAGTTACTACCGTCAGTGCTCGAACACTTTTATCTCGTGTCATAAAGCATATCTCGCGTTCAAAGCGCTCCCCTTCTCCTTCTAGTTTTTCGTTCAAAATGCGCTGAAACTTGCTTGAGTTTGCGCGAGTGGGACCCGACATCTGTTGTCCATATTGGTGTCACATTTTTCAGGGTCAGCAGATTGACACCGTCTATGGAAAACCACAATTTAATCACGAAAATCTTGTAGGAAAAAGCTAGTTGAAAGCAATTCTTATTGTGAAGTGATTTTCAAACCTTTTAAAAAATGAGTGTTCTTGAAGAAAGAACTATTTAGAAAGTCCAAGAAAAACCGTTTGATTGAAAGCTAGTTTAATCCTTGAAAAAATGAATATCATTTGTTCGGAAAGAAACTTATTATCACGAGTTCAAACAATGAAAACATGCACCACGAAGGGCTAGGGAACATCCTGAAGAAGGAAAACCCTTGCATGTTGTCTAACCACATCCATTGACCTCACCAACCTTACAAACGAGGTGGGTCTAGGATAGCTGACAACTTACTAGGGAGGTGGCCACAATGACCGCGTATATGAGAGTTATAACCCATCAGAACATAGCTATGCATGAACTATTTAGGAGCATGCATGGCCAGGGAGGATAAATGCCTCACTGGACGTGTAGCTGCTTTGAACCGCTCCGTCTCGAAGGCAAAGGATAAATGCTTACCCTTTTTCAAGATTCTGAAGGAAGAAAATAAGTTTCAGTGGATCGATGAATGTGAGGTAGCCCTACAAGAATTGAAGAGGCACTTGGGACAAGCTCTCCTACGCTCCAAACCCAAGGCTGGCAAACCACTATAGTTATATCTAGCCTGACGTAATTAGTTCAATTTTAGTAAGAAAGGAATGTGGTTACCAGCTACCTATTTATTATATAAGCAAAGTATTTTTGACAATAAAGACTCGTTATCTAGACATGGAGAAGCTAACATTTCTCAGAAATTGATGCTATATTCTCAGGCCCAAGCCATACACGTGATGACTAACTTCTCTCTCAAGCAAGTGTTGCAGAAGCCCAATGCTTCAGGAAGATTACTAAAATGGGCTGTGGAACTCAGTGAGTTTGATATTGTGTTCAAACCAAAGGTCATTGTTAAAGGACAAGTTTTAACAGATTTTATGGTAGAGTTCACCCATGTTCCAGAAATGGAAGAAGAGGTGAAACCCACGGAACCTCCCGTTTGGAACCTTTTAGTTGATGGCTCATTGGGAGACACTAGATCAGGAGCAAAAGTGGTCCTGATTAGTCCAAAATGATATAAGCTTAATTGTGCCATGAGGTTCGGCTTCAAGGACACAAATAACGCAATGGAATACGAAGCCCTCCTAGCTAGCCTCAGATTAGCCAAAGAAATGTAAGCAAAGAGAGTGGTGATCAGTAACGAATCCCATCTGGTAGTTAGCCAGGTTCGTAGCAATTTCTCGACCAGAGATAAGTCCATGGCTCCTTATCTAAAATTGGTCATGAGGCTTATTCCAGATTTTGAAAAATTTGAGTTAGTACAAATCCCACGTTCAAAAGATGCTTATGCTGGCGCTATTTTAAAATTGGTCAGAAGTGATTTCGAACTACGTACTGTAGTGCCCATAAAATACCTTCCTAGACCCTCCACTCCTACATGAGAAGATGTGATGTGGGTCGAGGATACCCCACTATAGATGAAGCCAATAGTAAGATTCCTTAAGGACCAAGTATCACCCTATGAAAAAGAAGAAGCATAGAAGCTCAGAATATGAGCTGCTCATATCTTTTTTCAAGAGATGTGCAATACAAACAGGGTTTCTCATTGCCCTTACTTCTATGCATATGGGAAGAGCAAGCCACATATGTGCTTCGTGAAACTCACAAAGGGGTATGTGGTAACCACTCTGGAGGATGGTCCTCAGCGTAAAAGGTGTTAAGACAAAAATATTATTGGCCCACATTGAAAAATGATTCACAATAGCTTGTAAAGAGATGCGATAAATGTCAACACTTCGTGATCATTCAGAGACAATCTTCCCAGAAACTAAGCGTTGTTTCTAGCCCTGGCTGTTTGCCAAATGAGAGATTAACCTTATAGGCCCCCTACCTAGAGAGAGGCAATTCTAGTTTCTCGATTGTCGTCATTGATTACTTTACCAAATTGGTAGAAATCGAACCCCTTTTCAAGATCACCGAAGCAAATACTTCCATATTTTTATGGAAAAAAATCATTTGTAGGTTCGGAATTTCACATTCAATTGTCTCAAAAAATGGGCAACAATTCGACAATAAGAAAGTCACAAACTTATGTGAAGAGTTGGGCTTTAGAAAACATTTCCCCTTCTCACATCACCCTCAGGCTAATGGACTAGTGGAGGTTGTTAATAAGACTATAAAATACACACTGAAGAGAAAGTCAAATACTTCTAAAGGGGCTTGAATCGATGAAGTACCTCAAGTACTATGGGCCATTCGAACTACAAGCAGAACGGGTACAAGAAAAACTCATTTCTCTATGGTTTATGGAGCCGAAGCTATGAGCCCAATTGAAGTGGGTATACCATCTCCTTGTCGCATTCATTTTAACTAAATATCTAACGATGAGTTGAGAAGATGCGAACTAGACCTCCTTGAAGAAATGAGAGACGATTCTCAAGCAAAGTTGGTTATCTACCAATGAAAAATGACTAAGTACGACAATTCCAAAGTGAAGAAGAAGTCATTTTGCTCTAATGAATTGGTGCTTCGGAGGGTGTTCTTATCTTCTAAAGAGCACATAGCAAGAATTCTTGGTTCCAATTGGGAAGTCCCATACTGCATCAAAGAAGAAGTTCGGTCTGGGACTTATAAAATTGAAAATATGGATGGAAATGCACAACATCATCCATGGAACGCCGAGCATTTGCAGAAATCTTACCAATAAGAGTGTGAATATACAGTTTGTACAATTCTTGATTCAATGAAATTGACTTTTATTTAAAAAATTGTAAAGAAAAATACCCTTTATTGACAAAAGTCAAAAGCGAAACCTCTGCGTAGATAAACTGTCCCTATGCAGAAACGTGAGCACCTCGACGAAGAGCTGTATCCCAAAATGGACCACCTCCTTACTCACGAAGTGAAAAACACATGCCATTAACAACAAACGTTGTTAAGGAAGCCTCAGCATGGACGAACCATTCAACCTCATGCTAAAGAAAATTGCTAATTCTATTAAATGAAAATTGTTCTTAATTTCATTAAGTCAAGTTTGTGGAAAATAAAAGAAAAAGTACCTTATATTGACAAAAGTAAAATGAAAAACCTCTGCATAGATGAACCGTCCATATGTCCAAAAGCGTGTGCACTTCGACGAAGAGCTGGATCCCAAAAGGGACCACCTCCTTACTCGTGAAGTGGATAACACATGCCCTTAACAGCAAAATTGATAAGGAAGTCTCAGTATGGGCGAACCGCTCAATACCATACTCAAGGAAATAACTAAATGACACGACTTACAAACACTTGTGCAAAATAAACAAGTCTTAAGGGCAATAAACTCGAAATGCAAACCAACTTAGATGTCAAGTTAGAAAGGTAAATGACCTTCTAACACTTGTGCAAAATTACAGTTTTGAATGATAAATTGCAAACAGAACACGCTGAAGAGCATTACAAAGTAGTAAGGTATGCAGAAAATACGTAAAGTAAAAAAAAAAACAAGTATATAGACAAAAAGAAAATTTAATTCATCGAATAGATATGTACATTTGTGGACTGAAGCCAATTATATGGAAAATGCAAAAAACAAAAACCTATAAGATAAATAGGTAGGTGAGAATGAGCTACAAAGGGTACAATAGCATTGGGAGCCACGATTTCAGAAGCTTCTTCAGCAGCATCGTCCTCAATTTCAACCACGTGGCTACCCTATCCGCTCGAAGTTCTGTCCTCTTCGACGAACTCTGCTCGGAAGGCTCCACAACAGTTGGCCTCTTCTGGACCTCCTTCGCTACAGCTATTGAAGTTGCCATCGACTTTTCCCCTATAGGGACTTCAAGGCAGAGAGTGGGTTGGCCATTAACCCACCCTTTCTGATGGCGGATCATAAGTGTATTTTATACACTTATTTGAGGTTCTAAAATATTGATATTTGGTAGTTCTTTTGACAAAATACATCCTAAATTATTGTATTTTATGTTATATAGGTAAAATTCAATGGTCAGACATGGAATTGAAAGACAAAAGAAGAATCAAGGAAAAAAAAATGACAAAAGTTCAAAATTTGAGGCCTAAATTGCAAATATTCAATAATTAATTAGGACCACAAGAACATACTTTGAAATTTGATATGAGACNTTTATTGTTATTTAGGTTATAATTTTGTTTGAGGACAAACAAATGTTTAAGTTTGGGGGTATTTGATAAGTGTATTTTATACACTTATTTAGGGTCCTAAAATATCGATATTTGGTAGTTCTATTGACAAAATATATCCTAAATTGTTGTATTTTGTGTTATATAGGTAAAACTCAATGGTTGAACAAGGAATCGAAATAAAGAAGCGAAATATTGTGAAAATTACAAAATTCAAAGTTTGAGGACCAAAATGCTAATATTCAATAGTTGAATCAGACCAAAAGATGATACTTGAAAGATTTTTACGAGATAATTTGATGGGATTCGAACTCAAAATGGAATGAAATATTATCAAAATCAATTTCCAATCACACAAGATATATTCCAGATTTTTAGTAGAAAATTGAAACCGATTTTTGGCATAATAAACGTCTGAATTAGAAAAATTATATATCTATCAAAGTTGTATCCCTTTGAACTATCTTTCCAACACACTTTGAATCGTTTCAATCGGTATTGGAAGAGAACGTTATGGTCAAAATATTGACTATTGTGCAGAGACAAAAAAAAATCTGCGCGCGAAGACAACTTTCTTTATTCGATTGGAACTCTTTTAGAAGTCAATTTGGACATGATTTTCAACCAATTTTCGGCTCCTACAAATACATAATAGCCGAATACATATTAGGAGACCTTTCATATAAATTTCATATTCCAATACTCATCAATTATTATTATTAAAGGAGGAAAATTCTTTTTGTGAGAGAATTGAAGGGGATTTGTGAGAATTCAATCAAGTAAAGATTCACACATGATTTTTGGGCGGAGAAGAGAATGCTCAAGTGGAGATTCATCAATTAACCATTGAAGAGTTCATGATTTCAAGATTCATCTTTATCTTCATCTTCTTAATTTATAAAAAATTTAGGTTATATCTTTTCACTTTAATATACTTTCTTATAATTTCAATATGCTAGTCTAGTTTTATACATTTCTAGGATGAGATGAACCATTGTTATGATATTTTTAGCTTTTAATTAATTATTTTAACTTTAATTTGATTTGTGGATGTTTATTATTGATTTATCATTCTTTTCAATTTCTTGATTACCAATTGAATTGTTAGTGGATTTTATTGTTATCGAGAGAGACATGGGGTTTAAGCACAATATAATAAACATTTTAATGTTCGATAGAGGATAAAGATATACCTTTGTGCTTTATATGGTCTCAATATGTGTTCTAGCACCGATTAATGCATTTATCATATTTGTATCTTTCATCGAGAGATAGAAGGATCATATGAGGAGAATAGATTTGATCGCTATCGAGAGAGACCTTCAATTAAATTAAGAACATTGACCAACATAAATGATTTCAAATTGTCACTTTAATTGTTACACTAAAAATTGAATAATAAGGGAGATTCGACATCTTAGCAAT
>CAIGRH010038891.1:0-17122 GCA_903798295.1 Fraxinus nigra | reverse complement strand
TTTTGAAACTGAAAAATCTTTCAAGCAAGTACAATTTATTAGGAGTACATTTAAGCAAATATAAATTTTCAAAGTTTTTTTGTAGAATCAAGTTTTCCAACTTTTCTCAAAACAGTGTCAAACAAGTGTAAAATAATTGAAGTGTATGCAAGTTCATCATATTCTTCCTTTTGTGCATCTGTGAAATCTTCGAAAAATTAGCCGTCTATGACCTTTGAAACTTTTTGTTGAACTAAAATACCTCTAATTTTTTGTTGCCAAATAGAAAAGTCATCATTTCCATTGAAAATTCCAACTTCGAAACGTGACGATGTTTTGAAAAACAGGACAACCAAAATTGCACAAATAGGTCACACAAAGTAATCCTACCGTAGCAATATACACCGTACTAGATTCCCAGATTTTCGTGAGACTCAAAATCTCAGATCAAGGGAACGTTCGAACGGGTCAAGTCCAGGTGTTCTAACGGGATAATCAATGCAACAAGAAGGTATGTAAACAAAAAATTTAAGTTTTCCAAACAATGCAGTCTCACATAGTAACTAAACAACAGTTACGACACAAGAACAAATTACCAACTTGCAATCAAACTCAACACTTCAACTAAAGTAAATAATTCCTAAAATTCTAGTACAAGCAATGGTTACCCCTTCACGGTAACCCCAATCCNAGGACAACCAAAATTGCACTAATAGGTCTCACATAGTAATCCTAAGGTAGCATTATACACCGTACTAGATTCCCAGGTTTTCGTGAGACTCAAAAATCTGAGATCAAGGGAACGTTCGAACGGGTCAAGTCCAGGTGTTCTAACGGGATAATCAATGCAACAAGAAGGTATGTAAACAAAAAATTTAAGTTTTCCAAACAATGCAGTCTCACATAGTAACTAAACAACAGTTACGACACAAGAACAAATTACCAACTTGCAATCAAACTCAACACTTCAACTAAAGTAAATAATTCCTAAAATTCTAGTACAAGCAATGGTTACCCCTTCACGGTAACCCCAATCCTAATGTCATCACACACGATGACGCGCTAGTGCTGAAATTTAAACGGGATAAGCCAATTTACTAGAGCGGACCTATCTAAGTTCGTAAATTATGAGGAATATAATTTTAACACTTTA
Source organism: Fraxinus nigra (assembly GCA_903798295.1). Taxonomy (NCBI): domain Eukaryota; kingdom Viridiplantae; phylum Streptophyta; class Magnoliopsida; order Lamiales; family Oleaceae; genus Fraxinus; species Fraxinus nigra. Next base: position 15,990 of record CAIGRH010038891.1, on the reverse strand, counting down.
GGGCCACCACTGTTCGCTCTAAAGTCTTCAGCAACAGCAGCAACCAACCGAGCTAAAATTGACTTATGAGCGCAGGGGAAAATCCGTCCGACTTTTACTGTAGTACCTGAAACACTAAACCGAAAGTATCAGTACGTTCAAAAAATTAAACTAAACAAATTGCCTGAAGAAACCGTTGCCAGAAACTCCCTCACGCGCCCGCACGCGCCTTGCCGGAGCTCCCCACGCGCCGCCGCTGGTAGCGACCGTCACCCCCACGCGCCCCAGAAGCTCCTCGACCTACACGTTCCACCAGTGGTCACCGTTTCCCCAAATTATTTTTGGTTTGGCTGGAAATCAATTTTGAAGTTCTGATTTTTGTGCAAAAACGGGACATATTTTTCTTTCTAGTTTCCTCGATTTCTAGACTGGTTTTGGTTGATTTCTTGCTGAAATTCACGCCAAACAAGGCTCTGATACCATATGTAGATGTATTCCTTTCTATTGATCAATATCCAGGCACAGTTAATCTTCAAGATCCACACCACAATCAACACCAATCAACAACAAACCAAACACCTCTCCAAACCTAACTGGTTGCTCTAATTAATCAGCCTTTGTGATGATTTGCATCTGAAGTTAGCATTATTCACCTCTAACCTTTTAAAGATAGTGGTGTCAAGCAAATTTATCTTTTGTATTGTGCCGCTGGAGCTCAAACTTGTGATGACATAAGAACGTGAGGTCGCTTGTAGTGAGATATGTGATGACGATTGATTCAACTTATCCAAAATTTTAAGCTAATAGCCAGAGATAAATTTATTTATTTTAGTGATATTGGACACGTGGAATTTCGTAATTGAGTGAGTATGGAACTTGATGCTAGCACTATTTTATACTTTTCTACCATGTTGAATTACATAATCTAAAAGTCCAAGCTATCAATGAAGGAGGAATTTATTGAACATAATCTGTATATTTTTATTCTCGACAACTATGTTCCATCAATAAAACCCCTGAAACATCTTGATGACAAAATTAAGTTCATTATGCTAGGAAGTTAAGGTTACTTTCAGGAATTCACTTGCAGAGAATGATCTTATCAAATAAATCTTTCACATCATTATGATTGAACTAAAGTTGATGTATCAAAAGTTCCCAAATTCCCTGGTAATATCTGATAAATTTTTCCGTCAAAGATGACTGTCAAGTTGTCAATATACTTAAAAAACGTATTCGATACATTAGAATAGATGAAATAAGACGTGATTATAATGAAAAAGCACATGACTATATTCATTTATCATGGCGATCTTTATATCGAATGGAAACCGAGTTCGATTGTCATGATAAAGAGTTAAGAGAACCAAGCTAGAGCCTTTAAAGGAGAAATTATGCCCTTGTTTGACAACAATACTTCTCAAGTTTTTTTTCTACATACTCATTTTCAATCACACGATCACACAATAAGATATTATGCACATAAACCAAAATCTTTTCCCTACTTTTTTATCACGTATTCGCTTAAAAATCACTATTCAATGCTTTTTTTTTTCAAAAGTATGATTGTCAAACAAGAGCTATTTCGGATACCCGTAATGCTTAAACCAAAGTACATTATAGCTAGCTTCGTTGACTTTTACTACCTTTACTTTTTTTCCTACTCTTATTTCTTAGATCTTCCATTTTACACATCCATGATCATCTACAAATTCCGGCCTACAACTCTGCAAGCCAATTTGTGCAGGCAAATATTTTGCACAAGCTAATTAAAATAATACACGATTAACTATCACTCATGTTTTCGTGTCCAGTGTAAAGTTTTATTTTGCCCACTTTGAAGAGAACTTTACTCATGATTCCTCACATTTAGAGGGAACCGTAAATAAAATTATCCCGCCACATCAACAAGTGGACAATCTCATCCTATCCACCGTGGCATGAGAACAATTTCTATTAACTATTTAACTTACGAAAATCATTTTCTCTATTCGTTTGTCCCATAAATTTCGCCTAAAACTTTTTCACTTTGACAACACACGTCAATATTTAGCCAATTTATTAGGTCAAACTTGTAGAAAGCTCCTCTTTACTTCTATTAATAAATTATCTTCTATACTTCTAGGGCATGTTTGGTGGTTGAGAATACCATACTCAACATTATTATGCAAGGAAAAAATAAGCTAAAAAGGCTCTTTCATTAAAATTGTCCAGTCCTACGTCATAGTGTGTATAAAACAAGCACTTAAACTAACTGGTTTAAATTTAATATTTGTAACTCGAAGCAAGATCAAACTTGTGTTATAAAGATCTTCATTAGTACCAAATACAACCAATCGAGTTCAATTCAAACTTTACTCATCTCGGTCAAGCTCCATTGCTCATCAATTTAACAAGTATCCAATACAAAACAATTCAGATCAAGCGAGCCAGAGATAAAAATAGATATTCAGGAGTCATACAAATTACAGGGATTTCGACCTAGGTGGATCAGAGGGATTGATCATTGACGGAAAGATTTGAAGCTAAGAATAAATAGGTGCAACCACAAAATTTTATGATGATACAAATCATCAATGATGAGAATGTCCTCAAAACTAGTAAACGAACATGTATTAAAAGTAATACAATTGACATCAGACACGACACTTCAAGTAGCCTATACATCGAAAATAGTTCGCGGCAGCAACCACAAAATTTACCACCATAGAATTTGTTTTTGAAGTATTAAAGCAAAAGTTAACCTTCTCGGAATACTTTGTATAATTTGCCAAAACTGATCCTTGTAGCTTCCTGTCTAAAGCTGGAGAACGACAGGTTTTTAAACTGATTTGAGGAAGGGGAGTAATAGAACTGCAACGATGACTAGGAATTGATCAGCCCATGCGATAGGAGTTTCTTCAGTGTTTCATATGTCATGAAAACGATCCCAACACCTGGAACAACTTTATAATATTCTGGCATGATCCCTCTATATAAACCACGTAGGCCTTCCGCGCGGATAATGCATCGAAATGTCCCAAGCAATCCAGTATTATACACACGGGCTCGACCAGCAACCCCTTCCAATTGCATTCTTCGTCTCACAAGATCCAAAGGGAAAGTTGCTGCAAAAGTATTAAGGCATGGGTTAGGGAACATGAACGCAAGGCCAAATATTGAGAAATCAATCACAAATTGGCTACTAATTTTAAACCTGTGAAAATAATTTGTAATACATAACACAATCATATTTAACCTTTCTGTGGACGGAACACTCAAATTTGATGACATTTCATAACTATATTTTGTGGGTAAAATCTTCTACCAGACAATAAAATGATAATTAAGAGCCACATGGACACATGCTGACCCTGATATTTTCACATTGAACCCAGCCGGACCATACAAATCCAGTATAAATCCAAGTATTTTTTCATTCCACTACTTCTCCAAATGTGCCATATTATCAAATTATACCAGTCTAAAAAACACAATGCCAGGTTATCCAAATGCAAACAAGTGAATAGTAAACAATCTTCTACGTAGAGGTACAACCAATTGCACTTAAAATTCATGAAAAGAGGGTAAGAGCAAAGAAACAGAAGATAAAAATAGTAAACAAGCATGATGGATGCAAAATTACAGCACTGGTATCCAAGTAGCAATGAGAACCGTAAATACTAATAAACGTAAATTTCAGGCATCAGGATCAAAAGCATGTTATATAAAACGAGTTATAAATATGAAAAATCAAATCACTTTAAACAGATCCAAAAAGAGAAATTACTCAGCCATAAAATGCATCACATAGTGAATGTGTAGACAATAACAGAACCTCAACCCTTCACCCTCTCTCTTTAAAGACGCCCCACTCACACAGTAAAACTGGCAGATGTCTTTCTAGCTATAAGATAAACTACATATATACTCGTCAAGGGAGTCACCACTCACCTGTTGAAGAAGCGATCCCAGAAAGACTGCCGCAAGCAAGGCTGACCACAACAGTAGAATCATTGGGCCTAATAGAGAAGCAATTAGTCATTCTTAAGAACTCAAAGGAAGGACAAAAGAAATGACTGGGAACACTAGATACATCAGTCCATCAATGACTACATATTACCTTTGAGAACGCCAATAAGATCTCAAGGCCTCATAAACAGAAAAGCTTATGGCTATACTGGGTCCAACACCCTGCAACATGCAGAGCACCTCAGAGATTAGAAACCAAGAAGTACAAGAAAAGGAAGAGCAACAGAAAAATTATCTGTATTTAGGTCACCAAATTTAGTCATACAAGGTACCTACCAAAGCAGGAGACATACCAATAATGTTGCTCCAAGTCCTTTGTACAGACCAAAAAAACCTTCATCTCTGCAAATGGTTCGAACTGCATGCCAAATTCCTTGGTAGTATATTGCATTTCTCTGAAAGGTTTTCAAACTAAATTAGTTGAGGCTGCTGGCAGGAAGAAAACACAAAAATATCAAACTTCAACATATGCAAAAAGGAAAAGAAAAGGGAAAAGGAAAAATGAAAAAGACAAGTGAGCTGCCAATGGAAAACAGGTTTGGCTAGCAAACCTAATGCCTTTTGGTATTCCATATGCATGTGTGATAGTATCTTGATTGGATACTACTTTATTTCTGTTTGTATGTCCCCAACCAAATTTATTGGGAATGAGTCTTGGTTGTTGCCCTCATTTATGTTAATAATTTATTTTCGGTCGTTCTACATAAAGTATTGCTAAGTTACCTATTAGAATTTGGGCGTGACCCTTAGGAGTTCTAATTAAAATGCACATTAATTAGAATCCCATTTGGAATGCAATTGTGAAATTCTATTCAAGTTTTCTTAGCAAATTCTAATTGAAGTTTTACTTGGAAGTCTAGTGGAAATAAGAATTTGTGTTGGACTTGAAGAAGACTTTTTTGAATGAAAAAAATCATTGGAAGGAGTTTGGGTCGGAAACGAGGCGCCTAGGAGCCGACCGCTATAAATAAAACAGCAAGGCCAGCGCCGACAATAGCACTGCAGCGCCCGAAGAGTGGCATCGCGGCGCCACCTGTTTTGTCTCTCTTTGCTTTTTTTGGTCTCCATTTCCGTTTTGGACTTTATTTTTGACATTCTACTTCATTTACAACTCTACTATAAGGGCATGAACGTCACCTAATTGTTCCCAAAATATAGTTGACGCTTCATTGTATTTTAGATGAAGTTAGATTATGCTAGAAAAATCATAAACACATAATCTTTGTATTTTCTCTCTATATTATAATAAAATCTCTATTTTCTGCAAATTATTTTATTATTATGTTTTTGTGATCAATTACTTCATATTGCAATTGATCTCTTAACTTTTCCCAACAAAATGGTATTAAAGCATTCTAGTTACCATAATAATTGGTATCAGAGTCTTTTGGTGTTGAAATTTTTAGGAAGATCAAGTGATGATAACAATGAAGAATGATATTTCGCTATTAGATCACAATACAAGATTTTTTTTGTAACAGGTAAAGATACGAGCTGTATTTAGATGAATTTGGATGATGCGTTATTGGGATTTGATAAGATGCCCACAACTTGGACTATGAAAAAAAACCAACGAAAGGGTCAAAAGGCCATATCTTAAATACATCTTCATCTTTCCAATAATATTCTTCAAGGCGTTTTGAAAGAGAAGTTAGCCGATACTTTATGGTAAAATCGGAGCAATTAGCATGACGAATAATCTTACCAGCAAATTGCATCTGAAACATAATCTATATTTTCATTGTATGACAAAATGTATATTTCTTGAGGATCACCTAGCTGCTTTTAAAAAAATCTTCGCTAACTTGGAGATCTTGGAGGTCAAATATGATAAAAAGAAAGATTTGGGATTGATTTTGTTGTGCTCATTGCCAGCTTTATACATGTCTTTTAGAGACACAATTCTATATAGTTGTGATACTTTCACCATAAAAAGAAGTCTACGATACTCTATATTCAAATAAGAAGATGAAGCATTTTGTAGCGTCTGAGGATCATGGAGATGGTCTCATTGTTCATGGTGGTTGTTCGAGGAGTAAGTCAAAATCTAACTTCAAATTTTGTAATTATTGCAAGAAAAAGGGACACTTCAGGGGAAGCAAAGTCAACAATCAGAAACTTCAGGGGAAGCAAGTATGGTAGAAAATCCTAGCAGTGATGAAGAGCTTCTACTTATATCTGAATACAACTCCAAACCTAATGAGGCTTAGATTTTGAATACAGCTTACACTTTTCATATGCAAGCCAATCGAAAATTGTTTTAAACATATGAAGAAGTTTCAAAAGGTGATGTTGTGATGACCAGTAATAACACACCTTGTCGGATAGCTGATATTGGTCGGGTGGAAATAAAGATATTTGATGGGACGGTTAGAACACTTGATTCCGTGAAATAGACTCTGAATTAGAAAAAAAGTCTTATCTCCTTAAACACTCTTGATTCAAACGGATACAAGTACACAGTTGAAGGTAGAGTTCTGAAAGTTGTCAAAGGACCTCGAATTGTGCTGATTGGACATAAAAAACCTCATTTACATATCTTACAGGATGATACAGAATCTTCGAGTAGTCGGCATATTTTAAGAACTTGGGTGGATTTAGAGTTGGCTTATGTACCGTTTGAGTCTAATTTGGGGTCTTCGTTTAAAAATACATCTCAATTGAATTTTGAAGATATAGGTAAATATATCTTGCCACCATTATTGACGGTATCATTGTATTCAATTACTAGAAATAGACCCATTTTTGGTCATAAGATTCCACATAGATACAATTATGCTGATTTTGTTGATGGTTTGAATAACATAAGGATGTTGATTCTAGCTAAGATCATTTTTTTGATACATTCAGCTGTGATTCTGTTACATGGTTAGTTTTGCCTTGTTGGGTGGTCATTATATCACTTTTGCCCCTAGTTGGGGTAGTAGAGGTGGAGAATATTTTCAATTAAAATTGTTGAGGGACAAGTTTGTTTGTGTTTTTCATTGAAGAGTTCAAGTTTATTCATTGCAGTGAAATTTGTCTCCAAATGGAGAATTTTATTTATTATTATTATTATTTTTTTGAAGTTTTGCTCATTACAGCAGAATTCGTATTAAGGTGAAGATTGTTAGAATTGTGGTGTAAGTTAAGGAAAATTGAGAGTTATAATTAAAGTGCACACTAATTAGAATCCTATTTAGAAAGCAATTGTGAAATTCTATTCAAATTCTCTTCGCAAATTCTAATTGAAATTCTACTTTGAAGCCTATTGGGAGTAGAAATTTGTATTGAACTTGAAGAAGACTTTTTTGAATGAAGAAAAAATCATTGGAAGGAGTTTATGTCGGCAATGAGGCGACAGGTCGCAGCGCCGAGAGATGTAAATAAAACAGGGCCGACGCTGCGGTGTCACCCGTTCTATCTCTCTTCACTATTTTTTTGTCTCCTTTTCCGCTTTGGACTCCATTTTTGACATTCTATTTCATCTACAACTCTACTATAAGTGTTTAGACATCCCTAATTGTTCCATATATAGTTGACTCTTTATTGTATTTTAGATGAAGTTGGATTATGTTAAAAAAATTATAAACACTTAATCTCTGTATTCTATTTCCATATTATAATGAAATCTGAATTCTCTTCAAATTATTTTATTCTTGTGTTATTGTGATGAATTACTTCATATTACACTTAAATCTCTTTACTTTTCACAACAAACTAGTATTAAAGAATTCCAATTTCCATAACATTACCTGTGCCGCAAGCCGTGTCCTCACAAGATCTAGTGGATAGGTAGCAGAAGCAGCTGTTATTCCTGACAAACCACCACCCATAAAGTGCACAAGAATATCCGCACATGCGTTCCCCCCATGACCATCTAGTCCAGGGATAGATTTTAAAATCTGCAAAGGTTATGAAGCCAGTGAAAAGTATAGTAACACACTTTTTACCTGGATCAAAACTGTAATCCGCAATTCATAAAAACTCACACTTATGTAGCGTTCATATGCATAGAAGTTGACTGAAGAATAAGGAAGTCGATGAGCAATCGTAACCAAATTTCCTTTCCAGAAAGCTCTAAAACCTTCTTCATTGACAATACGTAATGCCTCTCGCCACATACTAGGCTTACTCAACAATGCAACATCTGAGTGCATGCCTTGTACCTAAAAGACATTTTTTTTATTAGATATAAAGCCAAGGTTTGAAAAATAAGGGGAAAAAGAAAATAGGCTACTGAGTAGGATATAAAAATTCATACGATTGAGGTGAATTAAAAAAAATGATATAAAAATTCACAGGATTTGCTTTTTTTTTTTAATATATATCGTTAAAGAAAGGAATTGCTAGCCCAATGAAATTTTCAAAAGCACGAAAAAAACCCTCAATAAATTCAAATGTAATTGTGCCGATTACAATATTAATACCCAAAAAGAACCAGTCAGTTCTGAATCCTGTAAATACCAACCAAAATTACACAAAAACTTAAAACCATTCACAAAAGTAAGAAACAAAGAGGGAAAAGGGCGGACTTTAGACCAAAAAGTATCGAAGTTAAAGCACCTGAAAGAGAATGGTGAGACGAGAAAGAGGCGCAGTACATGTCTTGCTGAAAGCTCCAGCGACACCACCGGCGAGGAGCTGAGGCATAGTACCAATCTGGGATATAGGCGGCGGATCCTGCTGCTGCGGCCGTGAATGGTGGCGGTGGAGAAACTTCCTGGTGGCAGCACCACCACCACCATCCACCACTCCTCCATGACTCGATACTCCAACCCTAGCTTCCATTTATGAAATTAAATTCAATTGATTTTGTTGTACTGGAATTCTAATGCTGGATCATTTGGGGTTCGTGAGTATTTGATATGTGGAAATTGAGTTCGCATTTTCTGTAGGTTAGATTAAAGAGAGAAACCCTACAGAAAACCCTGACAATTGTCGTTTAATTACTACTGTGGATCTTGTGGTGGGAATATTACTTCGAATATTTCTCTCTTTCATGTGTGGGCGTGCCGAAAGAAACGTCACAACGCTAAGCCCAATTAAAGCAGGCCCACTCCCAACTAATTGAACCGGGGAAAGTGACCAAGTACGTACAAAACTAAGAGAGGGTTTTAGCTCTCAATGTATCATATGACAGTAACAAAATTGAATCCCAATGTTTCCAAAAATAAGTAGAAGTGGATAATCACATTTTTTAGTCAACTCTTATTGTTTTACGGGCTTCTATAAAGCTACAGGCACGATATTCTCTTTATCCAAAGATTTAGTTAGGGCGATACTTTGGTCTAAATCAAGTTAGCACGTCGAGTTTCGATAGCTCTCCAAATGGAAATATTGATATCATAACTAAATGATGATTTGTGTCCTAATCAAATTTATTCGTGATCAGACACATGACTTGATCGAAACACTAGTACAATTCTATGTCTAAACTGTGACAAAATAATGTTCAATGACCTTCCCATATTTTCCAAGGGACAAAAATTTCGTCCCTACGAAATTTACACGTGTTTTCTGATGCTCGGATTAAGTCAAGAATCAAGATTTTATTCTAAAATAGCTGGATTATTTCACATCATTTTTTCAACAAAGCTGTAATATATAATTCATTTTTTCAACACACTTTTGCTTGCTTCATATACATATCCTTATTTAAAACACCTATTAGCTACTTTTGAATTACATAAAAACTAGGAAACTTGTACATAAATTTTCATACAGCAAGCTCTCTAGTCCAATTCTTCGACAATAAGGGGAACTCAAGGGGATTGAAAGAGCACCCCAACCCCTCAAGGAGCAATTGAGTCGCAAAGACTTTGATGACTCGAGATTTACGGAAAGGAGAGTGATGGAAAGAAGAGCCCGCCCACGGCCAATAACATGTTAAGCCATATTTGAGACTACAAGATCACCATTACGATAGTCAACAACAGACACTGTCCTCTGCACATTCTTGTAAGAATATTGTCTTGCAACAAACACATAAACACACAAATTAACTGCGGCGATAGCTGCTATAATCCAGTAGAAATAGTCAAGCCGGCTTTCATTCAAATCCTTCCCGAACCAACTCTTTCCTCCCTTCTCCGACAGAACATCCACAATTGTTATCAGAAGGCTGCTAAGAAAATTCGCGGCGCCAGTTACACTTAAATAAAACGCGATGCCTAAACTTCTCATGGAGTCGGGCATTTGATCATAGAAGTACTCTTGCATTCCAACTAGAGTAAATCCGTCACCAATCCCACCTATTAGAAATTGTGGTGCTAACCAAAATACACTCATTGAAATTGAACCATTTACTGGATTCGTTTCTACAAGTCTTAGTCTTTTTCTCTCGACCAAGGCTGCTACTACCATAGTTATAACGGAGAAAACCATACCGATACCAATTCTTTGGAGGATTTCGATACCTCTCTCATTCCCAGTTGACCATCTTAAGAAAGGTACTAAGAGTTTTTCGTAAATGATAACGGCTATTATCATACCAATGGCTGTTAAGGCATAGATCGAGGCAGGTGGGATTATAAAGTCGTGAGTGATTTTTCGATCAAGTGTCGTTCCTTGTTTGACGAAAAATGTTGAAGCCTGTGCTACACAAATTCCAAATGGTAAACAAGTTAGCCAAATGGGAAGCATGTTGATTATAAGCTTCATCTCCTCCACCTTGGTTACAGTAGCAAGTCTCCATGGATTTTGTTTCTTTTCAGCTGAAATTTCATTGTCTTCAAGAATTGCTGCTTTGTCTAGAAACCTAAAAAATATCGACATATAGATACAGTACTTTAGATGTCTTGTTCTAATGAATCTCTAGAATCAATTTGAAATAGAAATAAAGCTGTAGGTTTCAGATATGCAATATTTGATACTGGAGTATTTTTATTTTGTTTCACTAGTAAATAGGAGTACCACTTAACAACAAATAGTCTCTCCTCATAATTATAAAATTTAACATCAAATGGTCCGTTTGATTGCAAGGGTGAAAAATTGGTGGAAAGAAAATGAATTTTAGAGAAAATAATTGCCTATAACTTGTTTTTCAGGGAATTGTTAATTAAGTCTGTTTGATTGGTATAATTTTCCACCCGAAAAACTTTAAAATTTTGAATCTTTTTGTTTATGTTTAGTTTTATTCTACATGGAAATTATCCATTAAGATGATTATTTAAAAAAAAAAAAAACCTGAAATTGCTTTTCCCACCACAATTCCTCAAATTTGAGGAAAATAGGCGCCGGGAGGGCAGCCCAATAAAAACATTTCCCATCCAAATTTCGTTGGTCAAACACTCCAAAACCAAGAAGTTGGAAATTGATCAAACAGGGCCATATTCAAAATCAAAGAGCCGAAAAGCATTTTTTTATATTAGAAAAATAAAAATAATATTGCATCCCACGTGTTATTGTCCTACTTTCCTAAAAATTTAGGCCTGGCCTCGCATATCTATGTCCCGTGCCGATATCCATGCTTCATAGCTTATAATAGAATTAAAATGTCTTACCTGAGCTTCTCAGTGTGGTAAAGAAGCCTCCCCTGAGTCTTGTCTGATCTTGAAACCTCGTACAACTGATCAGGTGTATCAGGATATGGAAGATTTCTCTTGGCAACTGCTGCTGCAAGTACTTGTACCATTGGTGTTAGGGGACTTCCTGGCGCCTTTCTATAACGATAAAAAGGTCGTCCGATGCAGAATATCACTAGACTAGAAATCATTACTGCTGTAAGAGCAATATCTGCTGCAGCCCAGCTAACATGTTCTTGAATGTACACAATAACTGTTACACCAAATAGTAGTCCAGAACAAAGCCCAAAATTCCACCAATTGAAAAAGGACATTTTCGACCTCCTTTCTTTAGCATCATCATCGTCAAATTGATCGGCTCCAAAGCTCTCCAGAGAGGGCTTGTGCCCTCCAGTTCCTATGGAAATCAGGTAGATGGAGAGAAAGAAGAACAACTCATGGACCTTTAAATTTTTATGGCAGGAACTGGTGTGACAAGGTTTCAAGCTCGGGACAATTTGTGACATTGTCAAGAAAAGTAAACCCTGGTTTTGCATAAAAATTAACTCAAATTAGAAAAGCAAGTCTTGTTCTTGTTACGGAGTGCCTGACTGCAAAAAATCTGGCATAGCATCAACATGGAGGTTTTTCAAGTTGGACATTCCATAATAAAACTCAAAAAATTTAATTGTGTGACTGCAAAAAATCTGGCATAGCATCAACATAAATGAATTAAAAACAATTTTAATAACTACTTTGGAACAAAATAAAGTTTGAATAATTAATATGAAACTCCCCTACAAGTTGAGAGACGAGAATGTTCTTTTTCTATACATGTACTAATAATATGCGTTTCGAAGCTGGTCAGGTAGCTAGGCCAAGTTTAATTGCACAGAGTATTGATCCTAATCAATGTCAAAATCTCGGGTTGTCCTAATATTCCTGCTATATAAAAGGTTTTAAAGGGTCGATACTATTTGTGTGAGGCATGAAACAATAATGTTAAATGTACACTACATCCCTTACATGATTTTCGACATCCTCTTTGTTTTCGAAAAATTGTGGGTGGGAAACATGTTTTTTTTTTTTTAACTGTCTAATAATGTGTTGTCACGTGGCACAACATAAACAATTATTTAAAAGATGATGTACATGTAGTATGATTAGACATGAAAACCCATTTTTATTTATCGTAGTGTAAACTTGCATAGACAGTTAGACATAACCCAAAATAACCCTCACGTCAAAGACGAACCACAATAAAATAAGTTATTTTACATGTCCTGTTTTCAATTTTACTCTTTCATAAAAAAAGAGAAGAGGACTATATATATTACCAGGATATAAACAATGGATGAGAAGAGAACAGTAGAGAATCGGCCAAGGTAAGCATCAGCTAAGAACCCTCCAAGTAACGGCATCAACGTGGTTACACCGACCCAGTAGTTGACATTTTTGGCCGCTGTTTTGATGTCTAGATGGATCACCTTAGTGAGATATATGATTAAACTTGTTGCTAGTCCAAAATAGCTCAGTCTTTCAGCAAACTCAATAGCTGCCAATAAAATGTGGTTTTACGTAAGCTTTCAAAACGGTTTAGCCTTGGATAACATCGGAAATTTAGACAACCTAATACGAAGATATTTGTGCCCAATATGTTGCAACGGAAATGTTCTTATTTTTTATGCAGTAAAAACATGATGTGACATATGAAGTAGCTCTCAGATGTGAACCACTGTAAAATTGTATTTACTTTACTTATTTTTCGATCAATCGATAACAAAAATGAAAATACAAGATATTCAAGTTTATGGATTTCCTTACATATTATAAAAAGGGATGCTTTCCATGTACCAGTGGAAGCTCGGCGAGGAACTCTTCCTTTATAATCAACAGAAGAATCATATACCCATTTCTCCTCATCAATATCTCGTGATTCTTTTTTGTTTTTTATCTCCATCTCCATTTGTATGTATTACTTTCTGAGTTAAACAAGTTAAATGTAATACAGCCGAGAAGCTGGTAAAAACGAGAGGATAAAAGGTTTGGCAACTTTGCTTTCTGCTATTGTTATTATATAGAGCAGGACGGGAAACCAGCCTTTGGGTTATGCCCAGCTGTGGAAAGCTTTGCATGACAAGAATATAATGTGAAAGCAAATCATTAGTCAACAATAGACCGGAGTCAATATTTTTACTCGAAACCACTCAACCCAAATTAGAACGGGTTAAAATTGGCGCATTAGGGTTTTTGAATCAAGAATCGAATTATTCTAATCAAGTTATTCGATTCTAGCTATACAGTCAAGTTTTGATGTGATTCTAAATTTTTTTTTTTTAATAAACCTGTCAGTGGAACCAGAATTCAAATGAATTAATACGTATTTAGAATAATCAAAAGCGTGAAAAAAATAAATAATATTTTTCATCACATCAATAATTTTTCTTTACTTTTTAATCATATTTCTCGTCGTATCACTATTTAAAATATATATATTTTTTCAATTATGTCATCAATTAAGCCCCTGTTTGAAACCCATTTTCAAGTGAATAGAAATTTTGGAATAGTGATTGATGTGAGAATGTGTGGTGGAAAAGTAATGAAAAGTTTTTGATTTGTGTGTAATATTATTTTATTTGAAGAATGTGTGGTTGAAATGAAGAATGAGAATAATAATGAGAAAAAGAAATAAAAATTAAATGGTGTCAAACGGGGGCTTAACACACTCTTAATGTGAATCCAATCGATAATATTCTCAAAATATCAACATCAAACTTCCCAGTGGCCCCAGCCCACCAATAATTGTAAAGACTGAGGGGGAAAAGTGCCCACCCACAATTTTGATAATTTAGTGGAAAGGGTGATTAATTCTTACTTTAAATAAAGTACTTATCTTTATTGGTTCTCAAAGCATCCATTAAAGTATTTGCCATGGAGATTTAAAGCAAAACAAATTAATAATACGCATAAGGTTTGGTCTTTGAAATGTACGATTAAAAGCATCTCATACGTTTGAACTGTATGACAAAAAGCATCTCCTGTGTTAACGTGAATAATGTGAAAAAAGCTATCATACCACAAAAGTGAACATTATTTTAAAATAGAGTAATGCACTTTAGGAGAGCTTCTGTCTAACAAACATAACAAGTTTTATCTCTTCCATTATTTCTTATTTTTCTCTCATTGAATACACATTTGATGAAATTTGAGCTATAGAAATCTATTGGAGATTAAATTTGAACTTAGTCATCTATTCTTTGGACATCTATGCCACAAAGACTGGAAGTCTTTCAATTTGCTTGCCACTTACACTATTTTAGCTATTTTAGATAAAGACATTTTTTTGTGAATATACGAACTTTTAGATAAGTTGAGTATTGAACCTCGTGTCCTTAGGTGATGTTAAGTACTATAGGTTCTACTACTACCTTTACTATAGGTACCAATATATTTCATAAGATTGGATTAGGATCGAATAGTAGTTTAGGACAAGTTTAGGGCTTGATCTAAGAGGAAAATTATTGTGAGACCGAATTGTAGGTGAAATTAAGTTAGAATACTTCATTAAGGGTCCGTTTAATTGCAAGAGTGGAATTTGGGTGGAAAAAAAATAAATTCCAAGGAATTGAATTGCCTAAAATTGTTTTATTCAGAATTGTTAATTAATTGTGTTTGATTAGCATAATTTTCCACATGGATCTTTTAGTGTTCGTTTGGTTTTGTTTTACATGAGAATTGTTCAATAAAGATAAAATTTGTTACAATTGGGGATAAAATTTGTTTCCATTTCAAAAATAAAAAAAATAAAAAAATAAACTGAAAAACAAAATCCCACCAAATTGGTGGGAATTGATTTTCCTCAAATCAAAGGAATTGGAACCATGTGAGTCAAAACCAAGAAAATGAATTGTCAAGAAAATTTTCCCTATCAAACATGCATTTTGGTGGAAGATGGAATTTCATTTCCAAGTTCCATGGAAATGATGTCAAATCAAACATGGCCTAAGTTTTAAATACTATACATAGCATCGGAAAAATATAACTAATTCTTTAGTCTTGAAGAAGTGTCTATGTAGCGTGATAAGCGGATTTAACGTCTTTTTAAGAATGCAATTGGTTTATTATTGTTTGTGAATGTGTCGAAATCGAGAAATAAAACACAAATTTAGCACTAAGGCTATGTTTGATAGCCCCTTTTCAATGGAAATGATTGTTTGATGGTTTTTGTTTGCCATGGAAAACTAATTTCTCCCACCCCTCACACGTGCACTTTCCTTTAGTGGACAATTTTCATAAAAAAACAAAGTCAAACGAATACCAAAAGATCCAAAATTTAAATATTTTTCACGTGGAAAATTAATTTCTCCCACCCCTCACACGTGCACTTCCCTTTAGCGGACAATTTTTATAAAAAACAAAGTCAAACGAACACCAAACTTTCAACATTTTCCAGGTAGAAAATTATACCAATCAAACACAATTAATTACAATTCCCAGTAAAACAGATTCTAGGTAA
>CAIGRH010038873.1:0-17389 GCA_903798295.1 Fraxinus nigra | reverse complement strand
TTCACCTTCTTCTTAATTTGGTATGGTTTGTACATGCCAAAACGTTTAGTCATTAAGCTTAATGGCCATATAATCACTACATTAAAGGTTCAAGCATGGTTTATTTACAACGTTTCTTTTTCATCGAATTGGTTATTATTTAATACTCTCGAAAACTATAAATTTTATATTAGTATTATTGAACAATACTCTGTCCTTCTAAAAGAAAGACAATTTTAATGCATCAATACGAAAATTCTAGAAGAATATCATATAATTTAATCACTCGTTGAGATGTGATAAACTAGAAGTAATTTTTTTTTAATTTTTAATTTTTATTATTTTTTTTGGTAGTGGATCTATGATTGAAAACCGAAATATGAGACAATATTTTGCACGAATGATTAGTTTTTGGAACAAAATTTTCTTTTGAATGTTGAAAAAAAAAAGGCGAAAATAACTTTAATGATGGTAATTCATCTTTATTTACCTTCGTGCCAAATTTATAGCCTTTTTTTATTTTGGTACCTATTGTTAAATAAATAAATTAAGTAAAACAATTGGATGGAGAAATTAAATTTTCTTTCTCCATATTCTTAAATGGATTTCACATCGCTATTTGAAATTGCTTTTATTAATTAAGTCATCTCTTGTTTACTATTTATGATTTTACTGAGTTTGGTGGTAGAATTCATGGTATAAGTTGAGTATAGTTTCTGCAATTATCTCTTCTTATTCTATTTTTATTATCTCTTCGTTTTATTATTTTATAACATTTAATACACATTCGTTCATTCAAATTTATAGACATCCCGCAAGTAAGTAAATTAAATTTTCAAACTAACGATTTGTTGACCTCGAATTTTTTATGGATGACGTAGTTAACGAAACCCAACTCCACTGAGGTCCACGTAACTTTTCTCCTACAGATTTGATCAAATCGTTAGGAATATGTGGGCTTTTTTTGGAGTCGAGAGGTGATTGTGTGCACTCTGACAATCAAATCAGTCAATATATTTGGGTGTAAGACATGCAAAAGACATGAGTCACATAGCGTTTGGGTATCAAGGGTATAAGAGAGAACAAATATGTAAAGTGCGTAAAATTGCATTACTTTCAAATGGCACCGTGTAACCACAAGGCATCTTCTTCTAGGTGTCACTCAATCAAATCTAGGTTCAGGGACATTTATTGTTTCTAAAAAGTAGTTATTCTATAGTCTAGGCCTGACCTCTGAAAAATAGACAACAAGTTGACCGTAAATCATTTGCTACAAAGATATCATATCTATCAATTATAGAAAAATCCTGTGTGGAATATCTCTGCGAACAGGTGAAATGGGATATTTCTTTTCTCATTAAAGGGTCAATTGATTCGAATTCACTCTGTAGCAGGTTATAGCACCTCGCTTAGACCATAGAGGGCCGGCCACTGTATGGCATCTCGGTTGAGGATCTGAGGTGATGCATTATTTCGACTACCTAAATATATGGCCCCTACTAGATTAGGGAGAATAGTAATGTAGAATGTGTGCCTAATTGATCTTATTAACTGGCTGCAACGTGACTATTTTTTAGAGCCTCATTAGAAGAGGCGTAACACGACTTAAATTCAATTTCTACGTCATAGTTTGTATTATTTTTCAACTCAAATTAATTAACTAACATGTTTCCAGATAAAGACATTCAATGGAGTGTAGACAAGCGTGTCAACTGCGGCCGGCTGACTTTGAATGAATTAGAAAACTTAACAAAGATCTGTGGCTTACACCGTAGCCAACGGGTTCTCTCAAACTCTCACGTTTGGGACCAGTGAATATTTTTGTATTTTGTATCAAATACCCGGTCTCATGTTTCAATACCTCGTCTCTTTAAGGTTCGTTCATAAGCTCTCAACATTAAATCTTCCGATGCTACTTACGAAGCTCGTCTCTTCGAGAAAATTCAGGAGTATCCACATATTTCAAAAGCAGTTCGTAATCCATCACTTATTGAAGTGATTCATATTTCGAAGGTTATTTGTAAACCTTCACATGTCGGAGACTATCTATAAATATTCATCCATTCATGATGTTTCATATTTCCAATGCAATTAGTAAGTCATTGCATAGTTAACAACTTATATTTTAAAGTTCGAACTACACATAAATGTGCAACTCAAATTTGAGGAACTATTTTATCTATAAGTTACATGGTATGCAAATGACAAATGGGGATCCACATTGGCCGGACAATCGATTATGTTAATTTGATTGGGCCAATCAAATTAAACATGTTCTTGTATTTTTGACGCAGAACGAAAGTCCTAAATTTACAAACGTAAATCCAAACGAGCGAGATTTGTAATTCACAAGAAAGTAATAGTAGAGATGACAAATGGGCTCGTCGGCTTGTGTTTTGGCTCGTCATTTGAGCCGCTCGCGGGCTTGTGAAAAATTAAAAAAAAAAACGTGAAAGAGTAAAAAACAAAAAACAAAAAAAATCAAAAAGCTCGTGGGCTCGCGGCTCTGCTTGTGAGCTTGTGGCTGGTTTCTCACGAGCTCGAGTCGAGCTCATGGGTTTAAGGGCAGAGCTGGCTCGACTCGGCCCATTGTCATTACTAAGTAATAGCTTCCAAAATTGAACTATATTCAGAAACAAAAGAGTCTTTAAATAATCTCTGAAAATCTTAATTTAAGCAAAAAGATCAAAATAGACATCTACTAAATCAAAGCAACTAAAAACGAAAAAAACCCAAAAATAAAGCTAAAACTTTGACTGTCCGGTAACACGCCTTAAATTGTAAATCTGAGGCTGGAAACGACGTCAATCGGGTAAACCCTGGTTGGGACGGTATGGAGCGCTGAAAGGCGTCAACCGGGTAAACCTTGGTATGAAGCGCTGAAAGGCGTTTCCGAAAACATATTATAATTGAAAATCTGATATCGGTGCAAAAAGTTATGTCCGTTTCTTCAAAAAGCTCTTTTAGCCAATTTTCGATTCAATTTATTCTTCAAACTGTAACGCCAATTGTCTTACATCAATTTTGGCCCTATTCAACGACCCATCTTGATACATTTCCCCCCATTCTATAGGCAAGTTCATTTCACACAATAAGTTGGCGGCTACTCTTCACGGTGAGGCCACTGCCCATCTTGGTACGATTATTGTTAATAAATCTAGGCGGGGGTTTGAAGTCCCATGCCTTAGAGCATTTACAGTACTCAAAATTGAAGTCATAAAATCAAGGAAATAATAACTTTCCAAGATGAATATATTCTAATCATAGTCAAATCCCCATCATCCATCTCTCACACTCATTATCTCTATTCTGACAATTGATTTAACCGTTGAAATGCAAATAGTTATCGGATCATTTTCTCTATCGGCAACCTTTGCACGGGGTAGCTTGTCAAAACTCGGCCCATGGACAGCTCGGGCTCGTTTTGGGACGAGCACGAGCTGAGGGTTCGCCCGTCGAGGTCGTGAAAAACTCGTGGGCACGGCCAACGAGCTCTGCTCCTGGGCTCGTAAAAAATCTAAAGAAAAACGTTAAAAAATTAAAAAAAAACACGAGCTCATGGGCTCGGCTTGACTCGTGACCTAGTTGGCCGAGCCAAGCTCGACCTTGAGCATGAGCCGAGCTTGAGCTCAGTCCGACCCATTGCCACCACTATTTGCTACTAATGGTGTGTTTTAGTGTACGACAATATCTACGTAGAGGAGAGATGACCAGGATTCTATTTGCCACATGATCTCGCCAAATTTTACTGTCAACAAATCTATAATATATTAAATATCACATCAAGTGAGAATTATTTTTTTCGACAATTTTAATCATAATACAATTCAATTAGTTCAATAATACCATACTTTTCGTTTTTCAATATATAATAAATGCTGCAAAATCATTATCATGTTTGAATTTCGTGTTATTAATTCTTAATTTATTAACATTCACATTAATCTAAACTCAATGAATTTTGATTTACATCAATTCAGAGTTATTATAGATGAATTTATTTATATTCATGTGTCTAGAAATTTGAATTGGTGTCTAAATTTATGTATTAACAATTAATTCTTATGTATCAAATAGTATAAAAAAAATGTTCATTTGTAGTATTTCATCATAAAAAATAAAAAAAAGTTGAATTATAAAAGTGGAGTTTTGTGAGTACGATTTTCTTCTCTTAAATATCTATCTTAAATTTTACTTTCTTTAATTCGTTTGAGACTTATCAAATCTTCCAAATAAATTAGTATCAAAAATTACTTTTATAATACTTATAAAATATTTCAAAATAACGTGCAGTGCGTGCAATTCTATAAAATAATGTAAAGTATAAGCATTAGCAAATATGGACACTAATGCAATTGTACCATGTTTGATCTACATTTTTCCAAACACAAATTTTTCAATAAAAAAATGTTTTCTATCATATCCTAAAGTTTTCCTTATTTTTTTAATTACATTATTATTTAAAATATATTCTTTTCTCAATATAATGTGCACCCTCTCAATATGGTTGGAGATAAGAAGTGTGCATGCTAGATGCTCATCAGCCTTTAGTGTATATTTGATAGAGGTTAAAATTAGATTAAAATTAAAAATTAATCGTTATTTTGATTTTTATTATACGAGTGAGACTCAATAACAATTATATTTTCAATTTTAATTGAATTTTGAATTATACCGAACACGCTTTTAATATTCCCTAAAGAAAAAAAAAATCTGAAAACGTAACGGCCGGGCCACGGCAAAAGCAGTAAGGACGCAGAAACTGCTGGAGTCGACGGCTGACTTGTAAGTCAAAATCAAGATGTACGAACTATAAAGCATTCCGTTTAGAAATACTCCAATTGTCAGATACAAGTGGGCCAATCAAGTTAGTATATAAATTCAAATGAGATCCGTGAACTTCTAGAATACTACGATTAGACATTTTATTTTATTTTAAACACTAAAGTATGACAATTAAGAGCTATTTGGTAACAATTAAAATTGAAAATATGATCGTTATTGAGTCTCATTCGTCTAATATAAGTCAATAATAACGGTCAATTTTCAATTTTAATCCAATTTTAACCTCTACAAAACAGGTTCTAAGCAATATAAGAAAAAAAATTAAATTGTTACAAAGAAATTGTAGTTTAAAACCAAACTAATCATCTAGATTCGGTAATAGAAAAAAAAAATACTTTGTATTTAAGGTTTTATAAAATTATTATGAACAATTTGATCTGATAAAAAAAACCACCCGATTGAACCTATTACCCTTGAGCAAAATAAGGATGATGATACTTAAATATTAGGGGTAAAATTGGTCATTCATCTTTATAATTTGTGATAAGTGATCTCATCTTTTTCAATCATTCATTTTATCATCTCTTACTTCTACGGGGCAATGGGGTGGGTAATTTCGATCCCAATTCGGATCCGACTTGATCGATGCGAGAAATTTCCACTTAAAAGGGTAATTGGGCGAGGACGTGGCCAAGAAATTAGAACCTACTTGGGATGGGGATCAAGGTCTCTGTTAAATGTCGTATAATTAAAAGAGAATTAAACTAGTTGTGTACATTATGAATAACATTGTGTGACGTGTGAAAATTTATAGCATTGAACTGAACAAGTGTTATTAAAATCAATGGTTCAAAGATCAATGGTTCAAAGTGCTACCACATCATAAAAAATGTCATCTATGATGTCGAATTCAGTGTACATGTAATAAAAAAAATTTGTTCACACATCATCGTACGCATTCTGATTTCCAACCATTCATTCCAATATCAAGGAGAATAATTGCACGCCATTGTTGACTGTCTTGGTCAAGCAGTACGTTTTTTCTTTTTTCTTTTTAAAAAAAAAAAGAATGAAAAAAATTAGAAGATGCATATTTTCAACCAACAGGAACAGGTTCAGAAAGCATCAAATTCAAATGAAAAAATAATTATATAAATATGACAGGGATGTGGAAATCTTCAGGGGTTGTCATCCTTACATAATTCCCCCCCTTTTTTTTTCAGGTAAATTAATAGCAGTATACATTCTCAATCTTTTATTTTTTACTTTTGTCCTTATCTATCATAAAATAGTTAAACATTCATCCAACGAGGCAATTTTGCCCTTATATATAAATAAACAAAAATAAGTAGACAAAAGCAAGATAGAAAATAAAATAAAATATTGATATCAAGTTAATATTTGAATTATATCTAGTTTAGGGATGTAACGGGGCAAAACTAGGCAATGATCATTACCATCCTCGTCGCGTCGAAGATTTTCAAGAACCCAGGGAAAGATTAAAAGATCTTTATTTACCATTCCGTTTAATTATTTATTTATTTTTAGATATTATTTAAATTGAAAAATATAAAAATAAATGAAAGAGATTCGACCCGGTTCGGAGAATTTATGACTTTGATCATGTTCCTGTCCCCGTCCATTTACCATTTCGGGGCAAGAATTTCCTATCCTTTCTGGTTTGAGGCAATGTGGGGCTTGTCGAGGGTGGGAATTTGGTGGTGGTGGTGGCAATGAAGTCGGAGCAGATCGAGTGGAGGTGTTTGGGTAGGCAATATGTTGAGAATTAGAGTTCCAATACTATTCTATTCTGTCGATAGCAATAATATGTTGAGAATTAGAATTTCATCTCTATTCTATAGAGAGTAATTAATTCATAAAAAGAAAAATAAACACTCAATAACACGCAAAATTTACAGAGGTTCGTTTCAATATGAAATCCCGTCTTTTTTTTTGTAGTTGTAGTAATTATTTACAATACTTTTGATGGTTAACAAAAGTCTAATAAGGACTCCTTATTTATAAAACAAATTAGGGAAAATCGAAATTTACAAGAACTCAAATTCTTTAGACAAATTTTACAAAAATGCAGATTCCTAAGGTCGATTCGTGACTAGCTCCACGAAGTAATAATAATTAGGCTCGACAACTTAAAATGATGACTGTAGGATGGAAAAGTGCTTTTTATTTTTTCTATCTTGCTTTTATTTATTTTTTTGTTTATTAGATATAAGGGTTGAATCATCTATTTAACTAGGTGTTAAAAGATAAGGGTAAATTGTCCATTGGGAACTTAAATGTTACCAAAGTGAAAGGTTGAAGGTGTAAATGGTACTTTTTATAGGTTAGGGATAAAAGTGAAATAAGTGTCAGGACCTCCGCTGCTATTTACCCCTTTAATCAATCCATCATAAGTCTATTGACAAATGACAATGAACCTTCTATTGTCAAATCCAACGACAAAAAAGTAAAATGAAACCATTTTTTCTCTAAAAATTCACATCTCTGGCTGGAAACCTTTGTTCTGACCTGACTTCCTTCAACCTCTGTTTACACGGATTCCCCGTTTATTACGTATCAAAAATTTGAAGTATTATCGATTTCCTTATCTGTTTTTCTTAAAGTCTCCCTCAAAAACTCGAAATTTCATTGTTTTTGAGCCACTTTTGGCAAAAGAAATTCAACTCGCTGGGTCAACTCATTGTACAATCACCGGCCATCGAAAAAATCTGCAAAATTTCTGTTTTGTCACCCGGGCCTCTGTTCATTCCCTCTAGACCTTCAATTGCATCGTTTTCTTCGAATTCCCGATGTCCGAGAGTCCAAGAGAGGCTATACTGAGTCAAATAAGTGACTCGGTCAAGGCCATTTCCGGATTGCCCGAGTGCAGAACGATTGCAAAGAAGATGTATTGTAATCTGGTGAGAAGGGTGAAGCTTTTAAGCCCTCTGTTTGAGGAATTGAGGGAGGGTGAAGAAAAAGAGCTTGGAAGCGACGTCGTTAAGGGGCTTGACTCGCTGAGTATCGCCCTTGACTCAGCTCTTGAGATGCTGAAATCGGTCCATGAAGGCAGTAAGATTTTCCAGGTATATAATTTTGGGAATGAAACTGACCTTTTTGTGTTCTGCTCTATTTTTTGAGCATCCGTGTTGGTATTGAGGAATTTTCTTTTCGTTAGTACTTATTCGAATTCTCATCTTATTTAGGATTGGATTCATAATTAATTTGTTAATTATTACTAGAATATGTAGGTAATGATCATAACAGATGACCGGTTAAGCATTATTACTGGAATGCTTTTCCATCATTGGATTATGATTAAAGGATTGATTTTATGAGAATAAAAAGAGCTCCAGCGTATCTGTGGACTTATTAAATTTGAGTCAAGGAGCATTTTGGTATTGTAAATTAAGGTTCCTGCCATAGTTGTTTTCCCGGATTGTGGAACGAAAGGGTATAACACCTGAATTATGATTTCGGATTATGGGAATTTCCTCTGTAATATTTGCTATTTTGTACACACTGAATCATTCTTTACTGCATGCATTTTGTTGAATGTTCAGAAATCATTCTTGAAGTTTTAGGACACAAAAATTCTACTACTAGTTGTGCCTTTAGAAATATATGAATTGTGTTGTAGTTGCTTTTACGCCTTGATAGAAGATATCAATGTAATGCTTGAAGTATTTATTTCATGTCAATTTTAAGACTTAAACTCCATGAAGTTCTGTTATTAATGGTAGTGAATGCTCTTGTTTTCACCGGACTATATTTTTAAGTATCTACTATAAACAATCATATAAAGTTTTTCATTTATTTATTTATTTTTGTGAGAACATATATCATCTGCTATCACTATGAAACCTTTTATTAGTACTTGTTGTTCTCGAGTTGTTTTATTATGGTGCGCCTTTCTATTTTGCAGGCATTGCAAGTGGACAAAATAGCATGCAAGTTTGATCTTGTTACTGAACAGATAGAAGCAGCATTGAGTCAGATTCCATATGATAAACTTGATATACCGGAGGATGTTCGAGAACAGGTACTCCGTACTCCTCATTTTTTTTTACAGAAGACGAGATGTGTATGGTTATGGGCTATCCTCTCTTTTTTCATTATTGACAATTTGACAATGATATCTTCTTTTATTTGATTGTGCTAATCTCAATCTAACCCGATTTCCAGATTGAACTTGTGCATACACAATTCAAAAGAGCAGTAGGTAAAATGGAGTCTCTTGATTTGCAACTGGCAATAGATTTAGCTTCTGCGCAAATGGAAGATGACCCCGACCCAATAATTTTTAAAAGGCTTTCTGAGAAACTGCATCTCAGGACTATAAATGATCTGAAGAAAGAGTCACTTGCCATCCACAACATGGTTATCTCATGCAGTGGATTTCCAGCTGGAGTACCAGAGGAGTACTTTGAGACTATGTCGTTTCTCCTTCGAAAGGTAAAGGACTGTGTGATGGAGGAAAATCCCGTCCCTGATGCCCTTGAAGCTGACAAGAGTTCAATTAAGCACAGATCTCCAGTCATCCCAGATGATTTCCGCTGTCCAATATCGCTTGAGTTGATGAGAGATCCTGTAATTGTGTCTACTGGACAGGTTGAATTCCGGGTTACATCTATGATGTACTGATTTAGTTGTTTCTTTAATTCAAGAACTTTTGCTCAGTTACTGTTTTCTTTTACAGACATACGAGCGGTCCAGCATTCAGAAATGGTTAAATGCAGGTCACAAGACTTGCCCTAAGACTCAGCAGACGCTATTGCACACAGCCCTAACGCCAAATTATGTTTTGAAGAGTCTTATTGCTTTGTGGTGTGAGAGCAATGGTGTTGAGCTGCCTAAAAAACAAGGGAACTGTCGCAATAAAAGAACGGGAATTGGTGGTTCAGACTGTGATCGAGCTGCTATTGATGCCTTGTTGGAGAAACTTGCAAATGGTACTATTGAACAGCAAAGAGCTACTGCGGGTGAGCTTCGTTTGCTAGCAAAAAGAAATGCAGATAACAGAGTATGTATCGCTGAAGCAGGAGCTATTCCACTGCTAGTCGAACTATTATCCTCTCCCGATCCAAGGACTCAGGAGCATGCCGTCACAGCACTTCTTAACCTCTCTATAAATGAGGCGAACAAGGGAACTATTGTAAATGTCGGCGCAATACCTGATATAGTGAATGTGCTAAAAAATGGCAGCATGGAAGGTAGAGAAAATGCAGCAGCAACCCTTTTTAGCTTGTCCGTTCTAGACGAGAACAAGGTGGCGATAGGAGCAGCTGGAGCCATCCCACCTCTTATTGATCTGCTCTGCCAGGGGACTCCAAGAGGAAAGAAAGATGCGGCCACTGCTATATTTAACCTTTTAATCTATCAAGGAAACAAGGTGAGGGCAGTAAGGGCAAGGATTGTACCACCACTTATGAGATTGCTCAAGGATCCCGGAGGAGGAATGGTGGATGAAGCTCTGGCAATATTGGCTATTCTTGGTAGCCATCAAGAAGGGAAAGTAGCAATTGGGCAAGCTGAGCCATTCACTATTTTGATCGAGGTAATTAAGACTGGTTCGCCACACAACCGGGAAAATGCAGCAGCAATATTATGGTCCTTATGCACTGGTGATTCTCAGTACTTGAAACTTGCCAGTGAGCTAGGAGCAGAAGAGGCATTGAAGGAATTGTCGGAGAGTGGAACCGACAGGGCCAAAAGAAAAGCCGGAAATGTTTTGGAGCTTCTCCAGCGAGCTGAAGACGTTGTTGGATGACATTCTATCCGAACCCTACGAGGAGATAATCGGTTGCCATCAAGTTGATTTCGTACGTGGAAAAATATGCAGATTTTTGTATCTGCCGACGGCATTCATCCATGTGGAGAGGTACTCGTGTAAAAAGCTATAGATACGTGTTTTCCTTTTAATTTTTATTGGTTTAAAGGGGAATATGTGAAGTATTTTTTTCAGGGGGATGTTTATTATTATTATTATTATTACTACTACTTGAAAGTGTATTTTAGTGGTTGATTGTTGAGTTGTAATATGAAGCGACATTGTTCGATGTTTTTTCTTGCAAATTCTATGGAATCTCTGCAATTCCTATGAATCAGTTGAATTCACAATATTTAGTTATAATTTTTTTCTTTTGTTTTGTAAATTCATTTTTCAAATTAATTCACCTTCTCGAAAAGTTTAAGTTCTTATTTATTTAAATTTTATTTTCACGACGTCTAGTCACTCGATGGATATATATTTTTTTGTATAAAAGGCAAAACAAATCTATAACATATAATAAAAGAGTAATTATATTACCATTACATCATTTATAAATACACAATAATTAAAATAAAATTTTAATAAATACACTAAGATAAATTTACGAATATACTCATTAAAAAAAAAAGGAAGAGGTGAAATGCATTGTAGTTCGTATTTCATTAGCTTTCATAAACATTTTATTGAGGTCGGTCGGTCTTCATAATTGAGAAAAATACTTTCGTGAAAAGTCTTACATGCATACGTAGCACAACCGTATGCTGAAGAAGTATTTCTCCGTAAATGGAGTTTAATCGTGGTAAATCAAGATTAAAAATAAAATGTAAATAATAAATTTACTAGAATTTACTATTATCACTGCTTAATCAATATTTTGATTGAATTAATACATCAAAAATTATGTATCATATCATTAAATCAATATCAATCTAAAGAACTAAAAACCTTTGATCGGAAAATTTTCCATGGAAAATGGCATTTTTCCACCCAAATTTCAATTTTTGGAGTATTTGATTGTTATTTTTTTTCATGAAAAATATTTTTCAATCTTTGAAAATATGCATAGTTTTCCTTGTTTTTGAGGAAAATACTTTCTTTGAGGGAGTTCTGTTTTTATTTTCTTCCAAACAAAGAAAATGTTTTCTTTTCTATGAGATATTTTCCATGCAAACACATAAGATAACAAAAACTAAATTAATGTATGTTTTTGTTACGCTTATACTAAATTATTGAAAGATTAATGTCAAGAAACTTTGAATATATTATGCATCTATATATATATATATATATATACCACAAAAAATATCGATTAATTTTTTTAAAGAGGAAATAATTAATTATTTAAGTTGAGTTGCAATTTCAATATAACAAAAACTCAAAAAACAAACTCTTAGAAAATCACAACATAATAAAAAAGGAAGCATAAAATGTAAATTCTAAATAAATAGATTTTAAAACATCACAATTCCTATTGTTGACGTCGAAATTCGACAAGGGTACATGGTCAACAGATTTGGACTTCACTACCATTAATGGGTAGTTTCTACATATTTGGACAAACCGTTAAACATACATAGCCCTTCTAGCGGTGGGGGAGGCGGTTGGCGACTCTAAACACTCTATAAAGTCAGTCAATGGTTTGATATAAAATTCTAAAACAATTAAAAGTAAAATCTTAATATCAAATAAACAAATGTACCTCTATGCGAACACAGAACACTAGAACAAAACGTATTTTATCACCTTTTTTGGGCTTATAACTGCCTCTTCACCGCAAGAGATGCCTGGACCAATGCCTACAATCAATCCCAAAATAGAAAATAAAAACATTCCAATCTCCATTGGCAACCTCCAACTAAATCTTTTCCATGGTTGGTTCCATTGTTAGAAATGATGATTCAGTGGATGAAAATGCACACAATGAGAAGACAAGGACTAAAGAAACAATTGACAAAGAGAAGAAGAAAAATGTAAAATAAAGGAAGTGTCATTTTCCTTTACCAGACTTTGAAGGAATATGGCAGTACACTGCCACCAACGAATTCACCCTTAGCACTACTAACTATCCTTGATTCCAGGGATTTCACTGATGGCATTGTATGTATTGTATATAATTTATCTTCTAGTATAAATAGGTGTATTAGGTCATTCTATCGATATAATTGGAAAAGATCAATTTATAGTTTTTCACCATTGTCTATCTTCTGTTTTTTATCTTGGTATCAGAGCCAAATCCATGGCCAATATATTACCCACTGTTTCGAACTCAAGCTCCACAAACCCAGATACCACAAATCTCAGCCCAACAACTCAAAACCCAGCTCATGGGAGTAACTTTACTCCCTTTGGAATGAACTTAACTCAAGCAGCCTCTGTTAAACTTGACAGAGATTACTTTCTGCTTTGGAAAAATGTTATTATGCCATGGCTTAGAAGGCTATTTACTGGGCACCAATGAGTGTCCTCCTCAGACTGTAGACGTTCAGATCACAATTGAGGTTGGAATAGTGGTTGGGTCATCCCCTAATTCTGAATACTCTAGGTGGATCTCTATTGACCAACTATTAATGGGATGGCTATATTCATCAATGACATCTGATATTGTGATGCGTGTAATGGGTTGCAATAGCTCAAATGAATTGTGGAAAGCCATAAATGAGAATTATAGAATACTGAATAGGTCTAGAGTGACCTTTCTCACATCTGAATTGCAAAGAATGAGGAAAGGATCCATGTCTATGGATCACTATCTCAGCACTCTCAAGCAGCTTGCTGATAATCTTGAAATAGCAGGAAAGAAAATAGAGCATACTGACTTGGTAACTCAAGTCTTAGCTGGGCTTGATGAGGAATACACTCCAATCGTGGTGCAAGTTAACAGCAAGGATCAGATTTCTTGGCATGATCTATCTTCCATACTTATGACATTTGAGAGCAGATTGGAATACCTCAGCCAAGTTAGAACCAACTTTGGATCAATCAATCTCACTCAGAGGAACTTCCAGTCTACAAATTCCTACGCTGGAAGAGGAAACAGAGGTAGTAGAGACTCAAACTTCAGGGGAAGAACAAGAGGCAGAGGCAGGTTTGGAAGAACAAATGAGACAAGAAATCCTTGTCAGATATGTGGCCTGAGTAATCACACTGCTGCGTGGTGCTACAATAGATTTGATGAGAAATTTATGGGAAAAGGCCTATTGGTCAGACTTCCAACTCGCATCCATCTGCTTACATTACAAACCCAATCTCAGCAGATGATCAAGCCTGGTATGTTGATTCTGGAGCTAGCCACCATGTAACTACCAACAAGGAAAATATTGCTGAAGCAAAAGAATATGGAGGTAAGGAAAGAATGATTGTAGGTAATGGCACTTCACTACAAATTTCACATGTTGGTTCAAAGGTTTTTAATATTGAAACTGGAAAAAGACTTGCTTTAAAGAGACTATTACATGTCCCTAAAATTAGAAAGAATCTCATAAGTGTTTCCAAGCTTACATCTGATAATCATGTCTCAGTTGAATTTTATCCTAACAACTGTGTTGTGAAGGATCTATCAACAAGGAAGACTCTAGTGCAGGGGAAACTTAGAGGAGGATTATATCAGCTGGATCTACCCTGCCATGACACAACAAATCAGAAAACAAGTCCTACCAGTCATCATCTAAACAAATCTCAGTCCATCCTCTACACGAGTTCATCTGAATACGCAAACTCTACCAGTAGCAATGTCCTTGAATCACAGATTGAAATCTGGTACAGAAGACTAGGACATCCTCCTACCTCTGTGCTACTTCAGTTCTTGAAAACTTGTAATAAGCTCAACTTTATTAGTAATAAAAAAATTCCCTTCTATGACGCATGTCAGATTGGCAAATCACATGCCTTGCCATTCAAATTGTCTCTATCTCATGCTAAAATGCCACTCGATCTTGTCCACACTGATGTTTGGGGACCAGCCCCTATTAATTCTACCTCAGGTTTTAAGTATTATGTTCTCTTTGTAGATGACTGTACTAGGTATACCTGGATTTACCCTCTAAAGCACAAGTCTGAAGTTATTCACTATTTTATCCTGTTCAAAAATTTTGCTGAAAATCAGTTTGAAAGAAAGATAAAAACAATTCAATCAGACATGGGGGGAGAACATAAAAGCTTAGCTAAGATAGCCTTCGAATCAGGGATTGAACTAAGGTATTCTTGCCCACATACATCAGCTCAAAATGGAAGGGCTGAAAGGAAACACAGGCATGTAACTGAGACTGGATTAACCTTACTATCCCAAGCACATATGCCCCTCTTTTACTGGTGGGAAGCCTTCCTAACTGCAACATATCTCATAAACAAGATGCCTAGTCCCACTCTTCAACACAAATCACCCTTTGAACTCTTATTTAAGGACAGCACTGACTACCAATTACTCAAAGTATTCGGATGCTCTTGCTACCCGTGCCTAAGACCATATCAAAAGCATAAGTTTGACTTTCATTCCCAGAGATGTGTCTACCTAGGTCCTAGTTTATCTCACAAAGGTTTCAAATGCTTAAGTCCTAGTGGGAGAATATATATCTCTAGGCATTTCAACTTTGATGAAAAGTCATTCACATTCCAAATAGGTTTTCTCAACAAAAAATCATCAGACAAATATCNCTACCAATTACTCAAAGTATTCGGATGCTCTTGCTACCCGTGCCTAAGACCATATCAAAAGCATAAGTTTGACTTTCATTCCCAGAGATGTGTCTACCTAGGTCCTAGTTTATCTCACAAAGGTTTCAAATGCTTAAGTCCTAGTGGTAGAATTTATATCTCTAGGCATGTCATCTTTGATGAAAAGTCATTCCCATTCCAAATAGGTTTTCTCAACAAAAAATCCTCAGACAAATATCCTCCTATCATTTCTCATCATCTACCTTATGAAACCAGTTCTTACAAATTACCTAGAAAAATCACAGAATCAGCTGATATAATACCTCTCACAGAAGAATCTGCACAGGAGCCAGTTGCTGAGGATGAGAGTAAAAGAGTGATGGAAAATGATATAGGATCTAATATGGAACAGATATAAGAAGCTGAACGAGAAGATTTACAATTTGATACCCAGCCTGAGTATTCAGCACATGAAAGAGAGTTGAGAAATGAGTCTCATATACCAGAAAAAGAACAGACAACGGAACATCCTATGGTAACCAGGTCTAAGGCATGAATCTTTAAACCAAAAGTTTTTGCTGATGTTGCTACAAGCTCAACCTGAGATAGAACCAGTGAGTGTTCATGAGGCTTTGAAAAGTGAAAAATGGTGCCAAGCTATGAAGGAAGAATATGAAGCACTGATAAAAAATAATACCTGGGTATTAGTTCCTGCAGAATCTGAAATGAGGGTAATAGGCTGCAAATGGGTATATAAATTGAAGTATGATACAAATAGAGAAATTCAGAGATATAAAGCCAGGTTGGTGGCAAAAGGGTTCTTGCAAACATCAGGTATCGACTATTATGAA
This sequence comes from Fraxinus nigra, assembly GCA_903798295.1. Lineage (NCBI taxonomy): Eukaryota > Viridiplantae > Streptophyta > Magnoliopsida > Lamiales > Oleaceae > Fraxinus > Fraxinus nigra. The sequence continues at coordinate 1,351 of CAIGRH010038873.1, read as the reverse complement.
ACATTCAGTCCAGTAGCTAAGGCACCAACCCTGAAGATTATTCTCACACTTGCTGTTTCGAAAGGCTGGGAAATAAGGCAAGTAGATATTAATAATGCTTTTCTCAATGGCAAATTGGAAGAAACGGTTTTCATGGAACAACCTCAAGGGTTTGTTGATCAAAATAAACCATCATTTGTATGCAAACTCAACAAGGCCCTCTATGGGCTTAAACAAGCTCCCAGAGCCTGGCATGATACGTTGAAAGAGACGCTGCTGAATTGGGAACTTATGCAATCTAAGGCTGACAACTCAGTATTCTATCTGGTAACTCAAGAGTCCGTGATATATCTACTAGTTTACGTAGATGATATCATAATAACTGGAAGCAGTCCTACAAGGGTACAAGAGTTAATTGAAAGGCTGAATACCACCTTTGCACTAAAATATATGGGAAGTCTGAGGAAGTTTCTGGGCATCGAGTTCTACAGAGATGAGATTGGCCTACATATGTCACGAAGAAGATATGCTACTGACACTTTGAGAAAATTTGGCTTTGAAAATTTGAAACCAAGTGTCACACCTATGGCAGCTGGGAAACTTATTGCCAAAACTGAAGGACGGATTTTAGAGAATCCTATTGAGTTCAGAAGTGTTGTAGGTGCTCTCCAATATCTAACGCATACTAGGCCTGATATCACGTTTGCAGTAAATAGAATCAGCCAATACCTTCAATGTCCTACTGATGCACACTGGAATTTATTAAAAAGAATATTCAGGTACATCAAAGGAACGCTTGAGATAGGACTGATTATTCAAGAAACACATGATCTTAATGTAATTGCCTATGGTGACGCAGATTGGGCTTCATGCCCGAATGATAGAAAATCGACTGTGGGGTATTGTGTTTACCTTGGTGGGAACTTAATCTCTTGGTGCTCTAAAAAACAACAAGTTGTGGCAAGATCCAGCACTGAAGCGGAGTATAGAACCTTAGCTCACACCACTGCAGAAATTGTGTGGATTTAGTCTCTCTTACATGAACTTAGCATCACTCAGACAGAGGTTCCCATAATCTGGTGCGATAATCTAGGAGCGAGTGCTCTAGCTTCTAACCCAGTCTACCATGCACGAACCAAGCATATTGAGCTTGATGTGCATTTTGTTCGTGATAAAGTATTAGCCAAACAACTCATAATCAGCTATGTTCCAACAACAGATCAAGTCGCCAACATTCTAACCAAACCGCTATTGAATTCCAGACATCTATTCCTACGAAGCAAGCTCGGAGTTACAGAGATAATCTCCAGCTTGAAGGGGGCTGTTAAAAATAATGATTCAGTGGATCAAAATGCACACAATGAGAAGACAA
>CAIGRH010038866.1:0-10106 GCA_903798295.1 Fraxinus nigra | reverse complement strand
GTGAGAGAGCTCTCCAGGAACTCAAATAGACGTTGGCTACTCCTCCAGTACTCACAAAACCTGAGCTTAGGGACGCGCTGTACTTGTACATGGCCGTATCCCATAATATAGTAAGCGGAGTACTAGTGAAAGAGGTGAAGAAAGCTCAACAACCCATCTACTATGTGAGCAAGGTGTTGCTGGACGCAGAGACAAGGTATATGCTGGCAAAGCAACTTTCCCTGGCATTGGTTGTGACAGCTCGAAAGCTACGTCAATATTTTCAAGCACGTTGTGCTTACGGATTAGCCACTTAGACAGATACTTCAAAAGCCAGATGTTTCAGGAAGGTTGTTGAAGTGGGCGTTCGAACTGGGTAAATTTGATATAGAGTTCAAACCCCAACCTTCTATCAAAGGACAAGTCCTAGAAGATTTCATCGCAGAGCTTACCCCGATAGCCCGATCACCTTAGCGGATGTATGAGAAATATTTGTTGATAGAGCATCCAACTCCTAGGGCTCGGGTGCAGTGGTTATCATCAGCAGTCTAGACCAACTAACCATAATCCAATGTGCACTCAGATTCGAATTTGAAGCTACCAACAATGAGGCAGAATATGAGGCTGTGGTCATTGCTCTTGAACTTGCAAATAGCTTGGGGATTTAACACGTCAAGCTCTTTAGCGATTCACAACTTGTGGTAGGATAGATTGAAGGAGCATTCGAAAGAAAAGATGAAAAGATGAGCATGTACTGTTTGAAAGTACATGACCTACGAAGGAGGTTCAAGGATCGTCAAATTCTGAAAATTGCCTGGACTGGTAATGGAAAGGCAGATGCGTTGTCGAGACTTGTATTCATGGGAATATATAGTCTTAACAAGATAGTCCACATCAAAATCGTGACGGAGCCAAGCATTGGCCAAAAACTAGCTATCATGGACATCGATAGTGAACCCTCTTGGATGAACCCCATCGTTGAATTCATAACTAACAGAAACCTCCCCAATAATCCAAAAGAAGCTAGGAGCATCTGATCTAAAGCACCAAGGTACTGCATAATCCAAGGAACCCTCTTTCGTAGGAGCTTTATGCTTTCCTATCTCAGATGTCTCAAACCCTTTGAATCAGCACAAGCTCTAACAAAAGTTCATGAAGGAGTATGCGGAAATCATCAAGGAGATAGAGCTCTAGCCTTTATACTTGTAAGGTATGGATATTACTGGCCAACCATGAAGAAAGACGCCTCAGAATATGTAAGAAAATGTGATGAATGTCAAAGGTTTGGTAACATCATTCATACCCCTGTTGAAGAGCTCACACCCATACATTGTTCGACTTCCTTCGAGCAATGGGAGGTTGACATCCTCGAACCCTTTCTGATAGCAAGAGGACAGATGAAGTTTGTGGCTATAGCTGTTGAATACTTTACAAAATGGGCCGAAACAGAGCCCCTGGGTACAATCTTGGAGCCCAAGCTTAGATTATTCGTCTGGAAGTCTGTTATATGTAGGTTCGAGATACCTAAGGTGCTCATAACCGATAATGGAAGACAGTTTGATAATGCACAGTTCAAGAACTTCTGCATAAACCTTGGGATAGATCATCGCCTCACCTCAGTTGCGCACCCTCAAAGCAATGGCTTGGCCGANAGCAAGAGGACAGATGAAGTTTGTGGCTATAGCTGTTGAATACTTTACAAAATGGGCCGAAACAGAGCCCCTGGGTACAATCTTGGAGCCCAAGCTTAGATTATTCGTCTGGAAGTCTGTTATATGTAGGTTCGAGATACCTAAGGTGCTCATAACCGATAATGGAAGACAGTTTGATAATGCACAGTTCAAGAACTTCTGCATAAACCTTGGGATAGATCATCGCCTCACCTCAGTTGCGCACCCTCAAAGCAATGGCTTGGCCGAGGTGACAAACCGGATTATACTTCAAGACCTCCGCACAAGAATTGAAGGTGCTTATGGTAACTGGCCCGATGAGTTACCCTCTATACTATAGACTTACAGGACTTCGCACAAAACGACGACGGGGGAGACCCCTTTCATGCTAGCTTTTAGGTTAGAGGCTACTATCCCTATTGAAGTTAACCTTCCATCACTGAGGCATTTGGAGCATGATGTTGGGGGATGTACCACTGAACATCTCGACCTATTGGAGAAAGTACGAGAATAGGTCGCACTACGGGTTGCCTCCTATCAAAACAGAACGGCCAAGTACTTCAATAGTAAGGTCAGACCCCAAAGATTCAAGATGGGGGACCTAGTACTCAGAAAGGCCCAGGCTACCGTTCATGCCCCATGCAAACTCGAACCAGCTTGGGAAGAACCCTATGAAGTCATTCGAAAAGTTTGAGGTGGAGCATACAGTTTGAGAGACATGTTGGGAAGACCATTGCCAAGGCCCTGGAATGCTGGAAACCTCAAGATTTATTACAAGTAGTGATCCTCACCTTGTCTCTTTAATTTAGTTCACTTTCACTTTATGGGCTTGTATGTCGTGCGCATTTTTTCATGTTTATAGTTAGTTTAATTTCTCATAGGGCTTGCGTGCCCCCACACATTTTAGTTCATTCATCAAGGCATGCGAGCCTATACTTGTTCTAGATCATAGGAAAACTTATATGGAATAACCGTTGGGAATGTCCCAACAAAAATTTGTCAAAGTGTTTATCCCGAAGACCTGTCAAGAGTAGGCACCTTCGAGACATGCTACGGACATGATCTCCAAAAGACCCGTCACGAGCGGGCCCTCATGGCACGGTTTAAGCGAGCACATCAAAAACTTGCCATGAACACCTCCGAGACATACTACGGGCATGCTCTCCAAAAGACCCATCACGAATGGGTGGAACGGTTTGAGCGAGCAAATCAAAAACTTGCTATGAGCACCTCTAAGACATGCTACGGGCATGCTCTCCAAAAGACCCGTCACAAGCGGGCCCTCATGGCACGGTTTGAGCGAGCACCTCAAAAACTTGCCATGAGCACCTCCGAGACCTGCTAGGGCATGATCTTACAAAAGCACTGTCACACAGGCACCTCCGAGACATGCTACGAGCATGATCTCACAAAAGCCCTGCACGGGCACCTCCGAGACATGCTACGAGCATGATCTCACAAAAGTCCTGACACGCGGGCATGACCTCGTCAAAAGCCCAGTTTTTCGAGGCACTTACTAAGCTATCTCGAACTCAACCAGTCCAAAATAAGTATTGGACAAAATTTCATCAAATTGGTCCTCGAGCTCGAGATTGCATTACATGTGACGTTGAACTCGAGATCAAATTGGGCCCAAAAAACTCTTGTAGTCGTCGAGCTCAACACTTCGATAAAAAATAAATATAAATGAGATTATCCTCGAGCTCAGAATTAAACGCAATGAACTATCATCAAGCTCGACCAACTCATTGAGTCATTGTCATCGAGCTCGATGCGTTTTTAATAAATTAACCATCCCTAAGCTCGAAACTTGACGAATGTCAGTTAATTGCGTCGTCGAGATCGAGAACTAATAATCGAGGCTAAATTAGTGATCTAGCCATCGAGCATAATTCTTTGTGGTAGAATCATCGAGATCTTGACTTGCATATTTTATTCTTTAACTAGGCCCTCGTCGAGCTCATCACTATAACTTATTCGTCGAGTTGTCCTCGAGATTAGCACTATCTTGGTTCGTTAAGTGATCAGTGGGCTTATTCCTTAAATGCTCATCACTATAACTTAGTTAATTCTATCATCAAGAATTCATTATTCACATTGTCGTTGAGATTTAAAATTATGGAATAAAAAATGTGGTCGAGAAATTAACTTGCAAACTAAAATTAACATGAGATAAGAAGATCAAGCAATTACAAAAATTACATTCTCGAGCAAAGCTCGTGCAAAAATACATCATCTAAGCTTTGTAAGGGTCCCCTGCCCCAAGGTCAGCCTCGGGCTTATTTAAATTTTGATGGTCGTCCTCGGCATCATCATCCTCGACGTCCACATCCTGCTCTTCGGCTGCTTCATCATCCTCAGAGAGCTCGAGTTGTTCAGCAATGTCTGGGATACCCTTTAAATTCTCGGGCTTGGCATCAGGCTTCGAGCGTATTAATGTTCGAGCCTCCTTTAGTGCATAGAAGTACGAGCCCATCTCGTACTCCCCCCTCATCGCCTTGAATTCCCCGGACACCTTGAAGTCCTCAACGGCAGAGTCCCGGGCACCCACCAACTTCTCTTCGAAGTCTTTTTACGCTCCTTGAGCTCGAGCCTCAACTCCCTGGCCTCATCCCGACCTTTGTCACGATCTTTAATCAAGATGGCCCTTTCAGCCTCCAAATCAGCTATCTTTTGTTCTCATGCCCTGGCTTCCTCGAGGAAGTGCGACATTTTTTGGGACTCGTCCACCCCTTTTTGAGATAGACCTTGGGTGACACTTAAGGCTGAGAAATGGTGAACATGAGCAAGTTGTCGAGATAAAAAAATGTTAGAATAAAATTGGGCATAAAAAGTTCTCGATCTTACTTTTGTTAAAAGAGCCTCGACCATGCTCACCCCTTCAGCAGTTCCCAGGGCTTCTCGGTATTTTTAATAATCCCCAGGACAAAGTGGCAGATGTCTTGGTCCTCGGGGTGTTTGGATGGCGAAGGGAAGTCATCGTCGAGATTTACGACAACATGTGTGTCCCGAGACAGGGGGACTCCCAGAGGAGTGCTTTGGGAAGCATGGCGACCAGATATTCCCGAGCCCGGTGAGAGTCCTCTCAACGACTCACTAGGATCGCTCTCGTACCTCACATCTCAAGGCCTTTTCTTACCTTTCTTTTGCCCAGGAGCCAGAGATTGAGGAGCTTTGTTCTTTTCCCCGATGACTGCACGCAGATCAACTGGGTCAAAAGCCATTCCTGCACAATCAAAGTAGATATTAGCTCGAGCTATATGTCCCAGGTGTATAAATTAGACAAAATTGAGAAGTTACAAGTCCTACCTCGAGGTATTTCATCCCTGCCAGATCGAGAAAGTCATCCCCGAGGATGTCGTCTATATTATATACGAGAGGCTCAAGATCCTCCAACGTCTCTCTCCAAGGACTCAAAATAGGCCTGACCCTCACAAAAGCTCGAGGTGTCTGGGAAACCCTACTGGGGACTAAAGGGAAGTTCGATATCTCGAGATATGACGAAGAATCACTTATCCTTCCACCATTTTAAGGAACTTGGCATCATCGGGATGAAAGGTAGGCGAAGCGTAAGAATTGATGGAATTGTTTCACATCGAAAACCATCCTACATAGGTCGGTGTATGGCTTTATTCCTAGGTATCTACATGCGATGAAAAAGTAGGTCAGCATCCTCCACCCGTTCGGCACTAGCTATCCCGGGCATATGTTATACTCGACTAGTAAGGCCAAGAAGAAAGGGTGCAGGGGCCACCTAAATCCACCCTTCAAAGAATCCTTAAAAATCATGAACTCACCTTTCCAAGACCTAACCATCCTATCCTTGTGCTCGGGAGACCTAACGTCACACCTAGGCATTATGCCATATTCTCGAGCACTCGCTACGGCTAAATGTTCCTTTAACTTACAGGTGTGGTCGGGGAACGTGAACGGGATCAGGGTGCCTTAAGCTCGAGGTGGACATTAATGGGAATTGCCATAGGTATAATCGATCCTGCCTGGTCCTCAGGGGTTGTTCCCGAGGATGAGGACGAACTACCACTATCACGACTCGAAATCCTAGATTAAAGACACTCCTAAATAAATAAATTTATCACGACTCGAAATCCTAGATTAAAGACACTCCTAAATAAATAAATTAAGTTCTCGAGCTCTTACCTTAAATGCTCGATTGACATCCTACCTTAAAATTAAACTACCTGAATAAACAAATTAAGTGCTCGAGCTCTTACCTTAATGCACGATCTCGAGGAGGGTAAGGAGGAGCTACTGAGAGTGAAAAGTGAAAAATGAAAGGAAAATGAGGTATTTATAGCCCTCCAAGGAGGGAGACCAAGGGTCGTCCCCTCAGCCATTAGATCCTGCCACGCGTCACCCATCTAACGGAAGAAATCTTGACCACCATTTTTTAACCAGGGCTGACGTCATCATGACGTAAGCCGTTGAGCATGTCAAAAACCTTAGCGGACAGCATGGTCGAGAATGCTGACGACACTGCACCCATCCTCAAGCCTCGAGCATGGGTGCACGGGGGCCAGTGATGTGGTCATCCCATTAATGATCTCGAGCATGAGGACTCCCAAAAGTCCTCCATGGGCAGTTAAGGGACTACATTCCTCAGGCATGGATGTCCTCGGGTAATCTCGAGAAGTGTCCTCCAGGATTGTCCTAGAAATAACATCTATACTCCTCAAGATATTATGGTCGGGACACTTACTTGGCCAATATCAGAGTACCTGGTGATCAGGTTCAAATAGTCCTTGTCAAGAAAGGACCTTAGCTTTGCCCAATCACCCCTACATAAGAATCCTAAGCCGTAAAGGAGTATCATCCTGGGTAATATCTCAAATAATGTAAGTTTTGGGCTCCTACTTATGGTCCAACACTTATCCCAACAATCACTCTTGAAAATAAGGAGATGAATCCTATTGGAACTACGTTACCTACCACTATAAATATGTCATTCCTATGCATCACCCAGGTATGTTTTTTACATATATTTTCCAGTACATATATTCTCTCCATTCCCTTTCTGACTTAAGCATCAAAGGGGCGACGAGGCTAAACCTCGACGCCTTTGTTTCAGGTGCCGAAAAATCTTGTTCGTGCTTGTTCTCAGCCGTCAAGCTCGGGAAATCGGCATGTGCAATTTTTGGTAGCATCAACTTCAAATGCTTTATATGGCTTCAAAAATGTTTTACTTATTATTAATTATATGTTGGAAGCGAAAATCTATTTCGATTGATTTGATATTGGGTTCGACTGAATGAAGCTTCTCCTAAATTGGTTTAATATAATTTTAGAAGAATAAACCAGCTTAGACCATCTTGCCATTTTGTTGTGGTTTTGTTTTTATAAAGCTTCTCTAAATTGGTTAAAAATTACCTTGGCACGATAAACTATCTTAGATGGTCTTGCCATTTGATTTTGGTTCCCTTTGTATAAAGTTTCTCCGAAATTGGTTAAAAATCACCTTTGTATGAAAAGGGAATGATTTGTAATTTATACAGTATAAACGAAAGGTTTAATTAGACGTGCAGGTCCAATATTTAAGATGATTTCTTTTGTTAAGAAGAATGTGTATTTTTGAATGGTTATAAAGAACGGAGCAAATGTAAATTGCCATGATGTGTACAATTCTAGTTATACTAGGCTTGTCGCAGGATTTTCATGTGGTAACATCTGATGGTGATAGAAACTTTTGAGGCCGTTAAAATATGAAAATCATGCAAGTATGGTAGGAATAGCTTAGTTATGATGCTATTTTCCCCCAAAGTATTGTTGCACATTATATCCATACCTGATGTCAAAAGGGGGTGGGGATTAGGGTAGTGTGTACAGAGCTTTTGAATACAAGTATAGTGTTTGATTTTCATGTCTCTAAGTTAAATTTGTGTATAGAGTGTATATGTTGGCCAAGGCATTGTTTTGGCTATCAATTCCCATGTAGAGTTCGTTGTGTCATTATATTCTTAAAGTGAAAACAAAAACAATATTTAAATCTGGATAGGAAATGTATTTGGAAAGGAAATATATGATTAATTGAGTCACTCCCTTCAAAATATATTCATCTGATTTAAATTTATTAATTAGAGAAACCTTCTTAAAGACAAATATGGAATCTTTAACAGTTCATTTTTTTTACTTCATAAATTTACCTAGTTCTAATACAACAGTTTGTTTTATTTGTGATTCTTAAGGCACTACTGAACCATAAATGATATATGTTTCTCTTTGTTGATGTGCTTGACTTCTTACTCTATAGGATAGAATTATAGTTGCTCTCTTCCAACAACCTTATTCATTAGACTGCATTCTCATGGAAGCAAAATATCAGGTATGATATTTAGTGAGACTTTATCTAATCCATTTTCCTTACAATATGAATCTTATGCTTACAAACACATTTTTGTGTGTTGCAAATTACCAAGTTTACTTCACAATTTGAATTGTTGCTATTTAATGTTTGATAGTATCATAATGGACAAAGAATGGCAACAATTGTCAAGGTTATTGTCTGAAATTAAATCTCATAAATATAGTTACAAAATTTAAGCAATAATTTAAAATGGTCATAAAATTGTACTCGTAGATTTTCAGAACAATACAGAGATGGAGCACAGAATCTTGTTGAACTAGCTCGTGAAAATCTAAATTCAGAAATGATAGGATGCCTTTGTATAAGTGTAGGAATCTAAAGCATCATGATTTCGAAACAGTGTATGAACATTTGGTTATTAAAGGTATGGATCTGAAATACACTGTTTGGGTATTTCATGAAAAACGACCAAGTAAATCAAATTTGGTCAATGTAGAAATACCTGACGTAGGATGTTTAGGGACTTCTATGCACAACATGATATAGATCTTGAAAATCTTCATGATGGAAAAGAGGAAGATATTCAACAGTTTAGTTGGTGAAGCGGAAACTCCTTTGTATCCTAGTTGTTTGGCGTTTACGAAGATGTAAGCTTCGGTTGCTGTGTTTAAACATAAAGCTACACATAGTTTATCAGATAAGGGTTTTGATGAACTCGTAAATCTTGCTTGGGACATGATGCCACATAATAATGCAATTCCTAACTCATTTTATGAGATGAAAAAACTTGTCATTACATTTGATCTTGGCTATGAGAAGATACATGCTTGCGTGAAGGATTGTTGTCGATATTGGAATCTTGTTTGAATGTTTGTTGTCTATATATAAAGGAGGTTGAGCATGTTGAATTATATCCAAAATGTGGTTGTTCAAGATGGAAAGTAAACCAATGGACTAAGAAAATTTAGAAAAAAATTCTAGTAAAAGTCTTGCATTATTTCCCTACAATACCAAGACTTAAGAAGATGTATGGAATAGATTAGATGACAACACAACATAGATGAAACTCAAATAATAAGAGTTTAGATGGTAAAATGAGGTATCCAGTTGATTAATTGGGGTGGGAAATGATAAACAGAAGGTGGAACATTTTACGTCAGATCCTCAAAATATTAGATTAGGTCTTGTTACTGATGGATTCAATCCTTTCAAAGATCTTAGCTCCAAATATAGTTGTTGGCCAGTAATTTTAATTATATATAACTCGCCTCATTCATTATGCATGTCGAAGGAAAGTTTGATGTTGAGTTTATTTATCTTGAGACCAAAGCAGCCAGGTAATGATATAGATGTTTACTTGGCACCACTTATATACGACTTAATATTGTTATGGAGTGATGGGGTTGAGATGTATGACGCAGTTACGAAGTCTACATTTAACTTAAAAACTATTTTGATGTGGACTATACACGGCTTCCTACATATGGAAATATATTCTAATGGCCCATCAAGGGAAAAACTGCATGCCCTATTAGCCATGAAAATACATGTTCACTATGGTTGTCTCATGGTAGGAAGTTTGCATACATGGACATAGAAGATTTCTCGCATTGAGGCATCCTTTTTGCATGAAAAGGAATTGGTTTAATTGATACATTGAAAATGGCATTATACCGAAGATAAAAAATGGTGAAGAAGATTCTAATAAAGTTAATAAAATTACAAATGATTGGGGAAAAAGTGGTGACACTAGTAACATCTTTTTCTAAGAAGAAGAATAATACAATGCAATCCAATGTAACATGAAAGAAAAAAGTCAATATTTTTCATGCTACCATATTGGAAGGTAACACTAGTAATATCTTTTTCTTATTTATTTAATATTTCTATTTGCGTATAGTATATCACGACACAAGATTTGTAGACTTTAATTGTACGTCATAATTTGGATGTGATGCACATGGAAAAGAATATTTGTGAGAGAGCGTCATTAGTACACTTTTGAATGTGAAAGGAAAATCTAAAGATGACATTAACTCACGTAAGGACTTGGAAGCTATGAACATTAGGCATGATTTACATCCGGAGAATAGAGGAAATAAATTATACTTACCTGCAGCTACTCACACTTTATCAAA
>CAIGRH010038831.1:908-21586 GCA_903798295.1 Fraxinus nigra | reverse complement strand
TCTCATAATTATGATATAATCATCGACTGAAATCTATATCATCATCTCATCACATCAAATGTATCGGAAAATTTATAGAAAATGTATCCTCGTACTAAAATCTATAATCTAGTTATATGCGTGTAGACTACCCCCCAGGCCAAGCATTCCCGACAGTAGCCTCGGGCTCCTTTAGTGAACAGAAGTAGTCTCAATCATAATCAATCTAGAACAGGGCCAAGTCCCCTCAATAAACTAAAAGTATATAATCATGGTTAATTTTGTGGCCGATCTCAACGTCACATAGGTCTCACATTCCAATTTGCAAATAATCCATATACAATCTTTGAAATCTCGTATATATCGTAATGAAAGAGTATTTTCACATTAATCATGTAATTGGACAAATAATTCACATATTTGCAAAAATGTACAATAGTATAATATAATTTATGAATACTTCAAAAGTATTTGAGTTTTCCACTCACAAGCTATTTATGTGGCAATTAGTTTAGCCGATAAGCTGTCCCTATATCAATATCGTTGCTTGAAATCTGATATAATGTTTATATTAACAATTAACCAATTTAAGTAACTCCAATAATTAAATATGCGATACTAATTCTTAATCTTTATATAATTGAGCAATTTTCCCACTTCCTTCAATCACTTAAGCTGTTCTTTTCTTTCCTTTAACCTAATTTCATAAATTATTAGACATAATTAAATAGTTCACTTTCAATAAAATTGGATTTAAACTAATAATCTAAGAACTCTAAAATTTAAAATTAACTTTTGAATAAATAACTTTTCACTTACATTTCGAAACTGAGGAATTCAAGCTTAATAAGAGAAATCACTTATTTCTCAACCTAGTTGCCGAACTTTCCTATTCTTCTTCTTCTTTTCCTCTTTTCTTTGTATTCATTCTCGGCTTATCTATTTGTATGTGGTGTGTGTATATGTGTATATTATGAATTGAATGAATTGGATTTGATTATATAATTGGTTTAATACATAAAGTCACCCACCGCGCGACTTCAACTTTGTTTGTTTCAATTTTTTTTTTCTAGCACGACATATTTGACCTCAAATTTTAAGTGTTTACTAGTTTAATTAGATAAGGTATTACAGTGTAATGGTTCAACTTCATTCAATATAAAGTTACGGACTAGAACTTTTCACCTCTCCCAAATACTAATAAGGAATGAGAAGTTTAGAATGTTATGCTGTGATTGATTTTTAGTTTATTTTGCACCAAAAATTCTTTTGTTGTATTAGGTAGCCTATGTGTTTTTATTTGATCAATGGATTAGGAGTAAGAATTTTATTAGCCATCAATTATTCTATCTTTTNATTAGATAAGGTATTACAGTGTAATGGTTCAACTTCATTCAATATAAAGTTACGGACTAGAACTTTTCACCTCTCCCAAATACTAATAAGGAATGAGAAGTTTAGAATGTTATGCTGTGATTGATTTTTAGTTTATTTTGCACCAAAAATTCTTTTGTTGTATTAGGTAGCCTATGTGTTTTTATTTGATCAATGGATTAGGAGTAAGAATTTTATTAGCCATCAATTATTCTATCTTTTTTCGGTAGCATAAAAATTTATATGTACACACGCGCGCGCGCGCACGCATACACACACACTAGTCATTGTCATGTGTGATGTACATGACATTTTTGTAATGTCATATTTAATAGTATTTTGATTGTTTGATTATCTGCGATTGCACCCAAATTGTGCATGGAGATGCGCCTTTTCATCTCCATTATTTAGGGATGAGGAAGACTTCGTCGACATTCCTAATCTAAATCAAAATGCTACCGCAGGCGAGGGTCAGATTGAGGATGGTGGCGGAGGAAATGCTCCTATAGCCGCTGGGGGTGGAGAAGAAAGTTCAACTCCATTGAATATAAAATTACGGACTTGAACTTTTCACCTTTCCCAAACATTGACGAGGAATGAGAAATTTAGAATGTTATGTTATTGATATTTTGCACCAAAAACTCATTTGTTGTATTAGGTAGCCCATGAATTGCTATTTGATCAATGAATTATGAGTAAGAATCTTATTAGTCATCAATTATTTTATATTTTTGCTGTAATGAAAAAAAAAATGTACACACACACTAGTTATTGGCACGTGTGATGCACGTGGAATTTTAGTGTGTACACACACATACACACTAGGTCGATGGCACGTGCGATGCATGTGGCATTTTAACAATGACATATTTAATTGTATTTTGATTGTATTTTTTGATCATTTTAATCGTATAATCTAGAAATATTTTTTTAATAGTGATTATGGTAAACAATTTTTCTATGTATAAGAAAAATGTTGTTATGTATAGATGAAACATTAGTGTAAGAAACTTATTCTGAGGATGTATTAAGTATTAAGAAATATGTAATATCTAAAATCGTTAAAAATTATTATTATTATTATTATTATTATTATTATTATTATTATATTTTAAGCTCATAATTTATTGCAAGGCGATCATGAGCTACATTACACATTATTGTGTCGAATTAATATAAACTGCAAGGGAAAATGAGATAGTGCACGAACATGGAAATTATAGAGAAATAGAGATTACAAAAAAATATATATGCATGATGTATATAGGTAAAGAACACCACCCAATTAGTAGAAAAACTTGACCTTGCACATCAATTTACGTAGAAAAAGAATATATAATTGAAGTTCGTGAAGAAATTTATTAGTGAACAAACTACTCATGTTAAACAAGGAAAGTTCAAAATGAAGAGATATCCCCACATGGGAGAAGATTATTATTGTCAAGGGATAATTTCAGAATTTGAAGCTAAATGGGACAACGGCTATAAAGCAAATTATGGAAGTGTTGAAAGTGTGAAGTGGGACAATGGTAAATGGAAGGAATGTGAATGAAGTTCACAAGCAAGGGTGTACAATCTCCAGGTAGAGCCAAGAGGCACTACATATATTTTTAAGTTTAATATGCTATTCTCTAGATGGTTAAACAATGAAGTCGTGAAAGTTTAGAGAATTCACTTTCCCAATGTAACCTGCTTTCTCAATGGCTATCTTAAGCAGCTAAAGACCCTCCTTGTTCTCTTGTACTCGTAAAAGATAATAATTTTAATAGTATATAAGAAACTCAGAAAGGGCATATTTTGATATAACACACCGTTCGACCTGAATGTTAGCAGGAAAGTCACTCTCACCCCCTACATTGATAGCCATACTTCTTCTTAATGATAGCTTGAAATTAAACAAAATAAAATTTTAGAAAAGTCTATACATGGATGCAATAGCAACTCATTGGCACTAAACTTATGGACATATAAAAATTGCAATAAGACAAGCTGAAATCAAGAAAACCCAATTTCTAAAAGTCAGACATCACAAATTTAAGGGACTCTGACCCCAAGCTCATAAACATAATAGAACATGCAACTTCAGAACGTTAATTCCAGGATTAGCGATAGGCGTTCAGATTTATTTTTATTTTTTATTTTTTTTTAGTTTCAAGCTATTGCATATTATAGATGGCAGGTATACGTAAGGGGGATATTGATTATATGTAGAACCAGTCAGCTCAGATCCACTCCTACATCATCGAAGCTACAAGGTTTTGACCTTCTATCATGTTAGACTAAAGCAACTACTACTTCTGCTGTTGTTACTATTCGTACTGAAGAGAGAGTCAGATCTGACCCAGTTGAGGAAGTTAAGAAAGACACTGAGACCCCAACTCTAGAGAGCCAGCTACATGCCAAAAAGTTCACTGATTGGCTGGTTTTATCATTCTGACTCAAACTCTCTAATCTAACTATTTCTTGCCTCTCTTTATATGGTGTGCTTTTAGTTTCAAAAAATGGGGAGTAGTAGATTTTGATTTTGTTTCACATAAACATAAACATAAGTGTTAGGATACTTGAGTTAGGAGGGGCATGATATGTAATGAGAACTGACTAAGGCGGAGTAGTTCAGGTGCATAATTTGATCAACATTCAACACACACTGATTAACATGACATTAAAAATTAAAAATTGGTTTTTGAAATTAAGCAAAGCCAAAGGAGGAGTTTGTTGATTTTTACATATTATTTTAGTTGGCTTACATAATATAGATTGATTTTTAAATATCAATGACAGAGGGCTAAAATGTGAAAAACGAGATGCTATCTAAGCAGAATCAGTCCTGACTAATTGGGTGGTGAGGATTTCCAACAGAATTCTTGGCTATTGCTTTAAGAAAAGATTGATTTAATATTAAACTTTTCCTTAAGTCTATTAATTACTTATCAAATAAATCATATGTGATATGATTACATACTTACTGTGTTTTATTGCTTTAATAGCTTTGAAAAATCTGTCGAAGTTCGATGACCTAGCAGCCACACGTTCTGCCTTGTTGAATACTATCCAAGCGTGCTTTTAGAAACTAGATACCTGGCGGTGAACCTACCGCAACGATTTCAGCCATATTCCAAAGAGTACACCCGGTGCCATGCATTGGTGAATAATCTCATAGTAAAATCATGTTCTTCGACCGTACCTGAAAAAAAAAATACCAAACATTCAATTCAATTCAAAGATCAAGCTGTTTGGCATAAGTTAAGAATTGTGATTCTTAATTCAAGTGATAGTTGCGACTGAGTACAATAGTGAAGTAGCAATAAAGCCAAGATCGGATGGTTTGATTCTACTTCTACAACAATTCAAAAGAAGAAGAAAACCAGGGAGTTGTTCTTGGATTTCTTTTGATTGTTTTTCGTTAATTTTGCGAAATTATAAAACTGAAACTGTTGTATTTTTTATCGTTTGATTTAGTGGATTGATTTACCCCTGGCATGCGGGCACGTAGATGTTTCCTTTAGGGGTTTACAGCATTATATACATTGTTCATACGTGTTAATTTCTTCAATTGGGTAAATCACACATAACACTATAATCTATCTACACACCGCAGTTGGAACCGCTTTAATAACTGCTTGTAGGATATTCTGACTGTTTAGCATATACTATCTAAGCTAGGTAATTAAGGTAGAATTTTTAATTAACGAGGTTTAAGTACTTCCAAGGTTTTTTCTTAAGGGCTTTTGTGGAAGAGGTTAAGAGTTTTGTTCGAGAATTTTTGTTCAAGAGTTGTTTTTTATTCATTGAAGTGAAATTCGTGTCAAAGTGAAAATTTCGGTTGTGATGTGGATTCTATATGAATTCTATTTGGGAGTGCTATTGCGTGTTGGAAGTTGAAAAAGTCTTAAGACGTAAGCAATGAGATGATTCATGTTGAAGACCATTCATCGGGCACTCGAGCAAAATTTTTAGTAGCATCAACACTCGCTAACCTCTAGGCAAGCGCTCGAGTGATCGTGGCACCACTTGCTAGCCGCAAGGGCACTGCTCAAGCAGTTATGTCATATGGTGCAATTGGATTGCACCATTTTGGCAATTTTTCTTTTCTATTCAATACCAAACACTCCGTTATTGGTTATGCTTATTATATTATGACTCTACTTTCATTAGACTCTTCTTATATTATATATAGGAGTAATTATATCTCTGGGGAGATCATCCAACATAATTTGTACTCATTATATAATTTAATATTAGTAAATTCTCCTTCTCTACCCGTTATTTTAATATATGTTGAGGTTTCACATAAACCTTGTGTTCTTGTTATTACTTTTCATATTATCATATTCTCATTTAAGTTTTAACAATGCCTTTCTGCCTCCATCATTTAGTGTCGAGGAACACTTCATCGATGTCCTAATCTGAATCAAAATATTGCTACCGACAATGGTCAACAAATGGTGGAGGGCATTGCTAATGGTGGAGGAAATGCTCCTGTAGCTGTTGAGGGGGGAGATGGTTCAATCGCCATTCAATATAAAGTTACAAACTTCTCACCTATCTCAGATACCGACAAGGAAAGAAAAGTTTAGAATGTTATATTGTTATTGATTTTTTGTTTATTTTGCACCAAAAACTCTCGTATTATATTAGGTAGCCTATGTGTTGCTATTTGATCAATGAATTATGAGTAAGGATTTTATTAATCATCAATTATTCTATATTTTTGCTGTAACATAAAAAAATTGTATGCGCGCACACACGCACACACGCACAAGTCATTGGCACATGTGATGCACGTGTCATTTAGTGCGCGCTCACTCACACACTAGTCATTGGCACGAGTGATGCACATAGCGTTTTAGTAATGACGTATTTATTAAACGATGCAAAAAAAGTTTGTCTTTCGCAATATTTATTAAATGCTGCAAAAATAATATTCTTTTTGAAGGCTAATTATTTTTATTTTATTTAATTTTAATTTTTTGAAGGGTAATTATTTTCTTTCTTATCTATAATCCATTTGCAGAAATGCACAGATCTTCTTAATGCCGTGATTTTTTTCATTATTTTAGCCCCTGTTTGGGCTCCATTTTTTTAGGAACTCATTTTTTTCAAAATTATTTTCAACCACACATTTACTCATAAAATAATTCTACACATAAACCCAAAAGTCTTCCTTATTTTTTAATCACACATTCTCCACAAAATTACTATTTTAAAATTTATTTTTCTCCCTGAATGGGACAAACAAGTGCTTAATCCCTTCTAGATTTACGTAGGCTGACAGTAATCAGAATCCAATTCAGGAAATCAAAAATCAAATTCTGTCAAACTTCGATTAATTACATACAATCAGATTGAGATTCAACTCTAAATACGCTTATATATAGAATCATATTTCTATATTCACGAAATGAATATTGATAAACATATTAAAGATTATTTTTATTCAAATTTCAGTTGAAGTCACTTCTTTGACGGTGCAGCAATAGCTAGGTTTAGTCTTATGCTGGACATTTTATCATCGCTGCTGAGAAGTTATAAATACCAGAACTGCCATTTAGTCTTAATACATTTTTCATTCTCTAAAGCAATGAAACAAACCAGCGGTATTGGTGCCGAGGAGGGTTCTCCTCAAACCACCAACCGGGGGAAGGGATTAGCCCTCTGTTGTGGAACCGCAATTATATTGGATTAATCCAATACTTAATTGTTGGAGAAAATAAGAGATTATATGTACAATATGAATTAATTGATCACAAAAACAAAATAATTTACAGAGAAGTGAGATTTTATTATAATACGGAGAAACAATATAAGTTTATTATATTTACAATTTGTCTAATTTAAACTAAAATACAATGAATAACTAAATATATATATATAAGTAAAATATATGATAATACTTTAACTTATCTTTTATTTATTAGCTTGCTTACATTATAATGATTTTTAATGTCCAAACATGTGTAAAAGTGAAGTCCGATCACATGCCATCTAGTCAAAAATGACTGAGTGCTATGGGTTGGTAAAATTTTGGCTACGATTTTTCTGGGTTTTTAAAATCTAAATAAGGTGCAACTTTTACTTACCTTAAAGCAGTATATGCAGAAATATTTACTTACCATCCCGGACAGGGTTAGGGTTGTTGTTCCGTGTTTTAGTGCAGTTGGGGGGTTTTGGGATTGTCGAAATCGCCCATTCAACCACAGACGATTGACTGTAATTCATGTCAATAGCATTTCGACCACTAATAATTTCCATTTGGTGTTGAGATGTTGGTTTTTGTTGTTGTTGGAGTGGTAGTGGCGGCCATGGTTCCGTGTTTTAGTGGTGTTGGGTGGTTTTGGGATTTTTGAATTGCACTGTGAAATGTGAAATGAAGTTACGTACTACTTCAAAGTACATTGAATGTAACAGCTTCTCTGTTTCTTGATCTATAACTCTTTGTCGATGCATATGTATGAATATAAGTGCTTATAGAACGCAATTTTAAAAAAATTATATTTTATTTTTCAGGGTGACAGAGTTTTAGTCTTTGTTTATGAGAGGTGTTAGTCTCACTTCACCAGCAATGGCAACAGCTATGCCCAACCTTGCACCAGTACTAATCTTTTTTATTGCCCAGGGTTTCAGGTTTCTATTCTCTACCGTTCCTAGTTTGGGAAAAGATAGTAACTAGATATTTGAAATCAACGAATCAGAATTCGTTTCATCTTCTTTATTTAACTCGAAAGCTACAATTCTTATGCAGGTTAGAGAAAGTAGAGTTAGGATGTAGGTACAGCAGAGTAAAAATTATGGGAACTTTATTGTGCGTAATTGGTGCTGTTGTAATGAAACGATTGTTGGCTGCTTGTATCTCATGGCAGCAGTATTTGTTTTGTCAAGTCAGGTTGTGCTACAGGTAGATCCTAATTATTGAGTGGACAATACTGTGAAAGAGTCTATCAATAAATTATTTGTTTTCGCTTTCCCTTTTTAACACTTTTAGTTTCCATATTGCAGGCTACAACATTATGTGATTTTCCAGCCCCAATCTCTTTGTGTGCAATAACATCTCTAATAGGCGTGGTAATGACTGGATTGATTGGGTTGATTGAAGATGATGGATAGAAAACTGGATGGCCTTTATTAAGTATTAGACAGCTAATTGCCTACGCCATACTTGTTTTCTGTTCATTATTGTTTTTGCGACTTAGATTAATCGATACTGTGAATTCTTTATCAATACAATCATTGCTCAATACAAGCGCATGGATAATAATGCTTGTGATTAGTTATTATGTAGCACATATCATGATTTCTTGACCAACTTACTGAAACAGGCAGGCAGTGTAAGTGGATTGGGCGTAAACTTCAATGAATGGGCAATGAAAAGAAGAGGACCAGTGCCCATGATTTTTGATAGTTTTCGTGTGTTGGATGGTGTAACTTGGTGAAGAAAATGATGGATGACTTCAAGAATCAAGTGTTTACATAAATGGTATGACCCAGTGACTTCAAGAAGAGGAAGTGTCTTTAATAGTTGGACGAATTATTCTTGTAATTTAGTTTCATTTTATATTGTTTTGAGATTTAAAAATTATGTAATTAAAGAGATATAATTGCAATTTTATGTAAATTGTTTGTTAGTCTTTACATTAAAAAGTGACTCTCAGCATTATTATATATATTCATTTTTTTTTAATTTTAAATGGCATTAGCGATGGAAATTTTGAAGGAAGTTTGCTAATTAGTGACAGATTCAATCTGTTGGTATTTGGCGACTTATCGAAGTCGTCGGTATTTAGTGATGGATTGAATCCGTTGGTAATTACCGACGAAAATGGTGTCGCTAAATTGTCGGTAATTAGCGATGGATTTTTTTATTCGTAGCTAAAATTACCGACGGATGATTTACCGACAGATTTATCAATGGAATTTTTCTGTCGCTAAAGCCAGTTTGCAATAGAAATCAAGGCTTCAGAGACAGAAATTTCCGGTAAGAGATATTAACTAGAAAATCTTTCCTTAATTTAACTATTGACCGTATCAACCATATCTTATGTGATTGTTACCATGTATAACGTCATTATTTCAGGCAAGAGATGTTCGGGCCCTTGTGGATATTTTTATATAAGTGAAGAGGGGCATTAAGAATCAAACTAGCTCTGAGAGGAAATTTTTCACACACCTAACGCAGCTTGATGTTCAGAATCATTCTGATGTACTTCAACGAGTTCTAACCAACAAAAGATTCAGCTCAATCTCTAGAACAAAACACACGTTCTTCAATCATATTTGAAGAGAACACACCCTGGCGTGAGTGATATAATTCATCTTTCTTAGACACTGACGAGGAATAGGAGGTTTAGAATATTATGTTGTTATTGATTTTTTGTTTAGGAGGTGTTTGATGTACATTATTGAGAAGAAAATGCATTTTATGATTTGAAGTGAGAAAATAAGGAAACGTTTTGGATTTGTCTATAATATTTTTTTTATTGAATAATTTGTGGTTAAGAATGAATATTGAAATAATGAATTTTGGGATGAATGTGGATCAAACATGGGCTTATTTTGCACCAAAAACTCTTATGGTGTATTAGGTAGCCTATGGATTGCTATTTGATCGATGAATTATGAGTAGAGATTTTAGTAGTCATCAATTATTCTATCTTCTTGCTGTAACATAAACAAATGTAATAGACACACTCGCACACTAGTCATTGGCACATGCTATGCACATGTCATTTAGTGTATAACATATTACACACACACACACACACACACACACACACTATAGTCATTTATTAGTGAACAAACTACTCGATGTTTAACAAGAAAAGATCAAGATGAAGAGATATACCCAT
Organism: Fraxinus nigra; assembly: GCA_903798295.1. Lineage (NCBI taxonomy): Eukaryota > Viridiplantae > Streptophyta > Magnoliopsida > Lamiales > Oleaceae > Fraxinus > Fraxinus nigra. Next base: position 11,390 of record CAIGRH010038831.1, on the reverse strand, counting down.
ATGGGAGAAGATTATTATTTTCAAGAGATACTTTCAGAATTTGAAGCTGAATGGGACAACAGCTAGAAAGCGAATTATGGAAGTGTTGAAAGAGTGAAGTGGGACAATGGTAAACGTGAGAAATGTGAATGAAGTTCAACAAGCAAGGGTGTACAAACCCTCGGTGGAGCCAAGAGGTGCTATAGACATTTTAAGCTTTAATATCCTATTCTCTAGATGGTTAAACAATGAAGTCATGAAAGTTCAGACAACTCACTTTTCTGGTGTAACCTGCTTTCTCAGTTGCTGTCGTTAGCGGCTAAACACACTTCTTGTTCTCTTCCAGTCATAAAAGACTGTAATTTTGATAGTCTATATGAAAATCAAAGGAAGGGCCTATTTTGATATAACACACCATTCGACCTTAATGTTAGTAGGAAAGTCACTCTCATCCCCTACATTGTTGGCATCCTTGCAGTATTTCTTCTTAATGACAGCCTGAAATCAAACAAAATAAAATTTTAGAAAAGTCAAAATATGGATGCAATAGAAACTCATTGGCACTAAACTTATGGACATATGACTGGCTGAAATTGAGAAAAACCAATTTCTACAAGTCAGACATCACAAATTTAAGGAACTCTTTGACCCTAAGCTCATAAACATAATAGAAAATGCAATTTCGGAATGTTATTTCAGGATTAGCAATAGGCGTAGGAAAATTCACTCTGCATTTTGCATGGATACCGAAATATGATTATATACAGGGGCGGACCCCACCCGGCCAACCTCCGCGGCCGCCCGTGCTGGATCCGTCGAAAACTTTACTTTCTTTTTTTACAATAGATATATTTTTTATTTTATATAACTGTTATTTCATTTTATTTTCAGACACATCCTTCACTTGAGTTGGTTAGATCTTACAATTCTTATGAGATGTCTCTGATTCGATTCCCTAGCTTGCAATTCATATATTTTTAGTTCTCAAATTTTTACCATTTTACAAATTTTGCCAAAATTAATTGCAATAGGTATGGGAGAGTCGAACCCGTGACTATCCTTAAAAATTATTGAAATTCTTACTATTAGAGCGCTTGCTGATTGTCGACGTTGACCGGTCAACGTCCACCCGAGCTAAACTTCAATTTTGGGTCTTAGTCTGCCCTTGATTATATAAAACTCAATTCAGCATAGGAGTTCGACTTATTAATCTAGGACCGTCAAATATCTATTTAGTAAAGAAGTAGAAAAACGCTAAATAACAAAATAATTGTAGATTTTCTGTAGATCTTTAAATTGTAAATTATTCACTATACAAGACAACCATTGATAGGGATGAAAACATCAATTGACCTTTTGAAGTTTTTCGAGGATAGGGATGGCATTCACTACAATGGTTAGTAAAAAAACAGCCATTGATTAATTTATTTACTCATAAAATAAAGATTTTAAATTGAAATGATCTGTTGAATATTGCTTAATATGAAGTTCAAGATCGAATCAACCAACTTGAATTTAGTCCCATCGAGAGTACTCAAAATACAGTTAAATTAGCTACAACATCATTGATGGAACTATGGCTCTAATCTATTTGTAAAAGGGTGAAGGAAAAAAAAAGATCATTTAGTAATTAAGAATAAAATTAAGAATATTGGGGACACTGGAAACAAAAACTTACCACAACTCAAATTCACAAGATTGGTTGATATTTTTGTTGACCTTCTAATATTCTAAGTTATTCATGTTCAAGCCTGAAACAAACTCGACTTAGATTATCAGATATTCATGTTATTTTAAAGAAAAGAATTGAAAAGGACATTTTACTCTTACATTCGCACTTATCTCATTTTTGTCGTCGCGCAAAATAGTGATTATTCTATAGGTTGATTTCAGCAGATAATTTACAGAGAAGAACACAAAAGAAAACTCCAAGAAAAACAAGAGAATTCTTTATTATTTCATTTACCATCTGAAAACAGTCCACAATTCGGGCTATATAGCTAGAAAATCGTAATTATTGAAATTTTACCAAAAATAGCAAAATCTCAATAGTCATACCAAAAGAAGTACATAATAAATGAAATAATATCCTCAAAATCTGGCTCAAATCGAGTTCATAATCTCTTTTAAAAACGTAAATGAAATATTACCAAAAAACGAAAAAATAATTAAAATTGGGGATTGAAAGGAAAAAAATGGCAATCACGATGTGCGCGCTGAAAAGAGCTTTCTAAATTGGGTTCATAAGCGTGATTCTGATAACCTAGCCAAAGTTATGATCAAAATACCAAAATGTGACAAAAAACTGACCCAATTTGGAAAATATTTCGATTACTTACCATTTTTGCACTGATCTACCAACTCCTTGCACTTCAGCACCATCAATAAGCTATCGACAACTCGCCATTATCTTACCCCGAATCTTCCCACATTAGTCACCTCGAGTTGGAAAGAACTCATCTTCGAGTTCACATTAGTTTCATCAGAATCTACAAGAACAATGACTTAGGTGCTTCACATTAAAGACATCAGAAGTATTCAAATGGCTAGAGAGACGCAGTCTGTAGGCATTATCATTGATCTTTTGCAGGACCTTACAAGGTCCAAACTTCCGCTCCTTAATCTTATTATACTCCCCAATAGGAAAACAATCATGAGTTAATACCGCCCAAACAAAATCACCAACTTCAAAAAGTACCTAACAACAGCCTGAACCTTGTGAATGGCTAGTTTCACTTGTTCATGGATACCTCTAAGATGTTTTGCCATCTCATGTGCCTTGTGGCTCAAACGAGCCACACGTGGAATATGGGCTAAATCAAGTACCCCGAATGGATTTAGACCATAGAAAATCTCAAATGAGCTCAATCTTGTGGTTCTATTCTTCAACTTGTTATAGGCAAATTCTGCTTGAGGTAATGCCAAATCCTACTACTTCGGTTTAGTTCCTACCAGACTCTGACCATCTGTCTCGAGGTGGTAGGCACTGCTAAAAATTCAACCGCGTCCCAAGCTTTTCCCATAAACTTCTCTAGAAATGACTCATGAACTTGGTGTTACGATCCGAAGTAATTGATTGAGGAACATCATGTGATCACACAATTTCTTTGAAGTAAAGATGGGCGATTTTGGTAGCATCCATTGTTTTTTGGCAAGCTATAAAATGAGCCATCTTGGAAAACCTATCAACCACAATTAAAATAGAATCCAAGGCCTGTTGGGTACGGAGTAGTCCCAATACAAAATCCATATTGATATCAAACCAAGGGGCTTCAGGTACTGGTAAAGGTGTGTAAAGTCCCGCATTAGTAAGAACTTCCTTGGACCGCTGACACACATAACAATGCCCTACATAACGAGCTATGTCACTGCTCAATTTAGGCCAATAATAGTCAGAGGAAACCAAAGACAATGTCTTATCTAGCCCCAAATGACATATGTTATGAAGTTCACAAATAATTTGTTGCTTTAGTGAACAATCTGGAATGCACAACTGTAATCCATGAAATAGATAACCATTATGCAAAGTAAAATCATCTCGTTGATTGTTAGTTACCTCTAAATTATCTTCCCGAAGAAAGGGCCTGCAGCATACATATTAGGAAATGCCTCAAATCCTACTACTTTGGTGGTCATGGTGGTGAGGAGTAATGTGTGATGCCTAAATGCATATACGACACTATTCAGACTCACAGCTTGGTGTCTTAGTGAACACATGAACTCCTGCAAGTACGCCACCCACTTGGCATGCCGTCTACTCAGTTTGTGTTGATCATTGATGTACTTCAGGGCCTCATGATATATGATAAGAATGAACTCCCTCTGTATTAGGTAATGACCCTAATGCTTCAAGGACTGAACTATAGCATAAAACTCGAGATCATAGGTGGAATAATTCTTCTTTGACCCGATAGCTTCTCACTGAAAAAGGGTACTAGGCATCCTTCCTAACTTAGAACACCACCAATGCCAACCCCAAATACATCAGAGTTTACCTCAAACACCTTTTCAAAGTATGGAAGTGCCAAAACTAGAGCCTCTGTCATCATTTGCTTAACCAACTGAAACTAGCCTCTGCCTCGTCGGACCACTAAAAATAACGTCCATTGAGGCATTCTGTGGTTAAGACAATCAGAGTGTTGAAGTTTCTGATGAACTGATGGTAGAAGGATGTCGATCCTTGGAAACTTTTAATATCATGCAAGGTCTTTGGCTTGGGTCATTCCAAGATTGCATCTATTTTTGATTCATCTACATGAACATCATTAGTAGACACAATGAAACTAAGAAAGTTAAGGAAGTGGTGAAGAAAGAACACTTCTTCTGATTAATGAATGGGCGCTCCGTCCTCATCATATCAAAAATAGCACGGAGGTGATCAAAGTGTGATGCCCACGTCGGACTATAAATGAAGATGCTGTCAAAGTAGACTACTACAGACTTCTCCATGAAAAGCTATAAAATCTAATGCATAAATCTCATAAAGTGTTGGGTGTATTGGTAGTCCAAAAGGCCTGATCATCCATTCATACAACCCATGTCGCGCTTTAAACGATATCTTCTACTCATTCTGATTTGGTAATATCCGCTTTTAAGGTCAATTTTTTAGAAGACTTTAGAACTGGACAGCTGATCTAACATATCGTCTAGGCAAGGAATTGGAAACTTATACTTCACTGTAATTTTGTTGATTTCTCTGCTATCAACATACATACTCCAAGAATCATCCTTCTTCGACACCAGTAGAGCAGAAACTGAACATGGGCTCATACTCTCGCAGATGTAGCCATTCTCCAACAACTCTACCACTTGTCGCTGTAACTCTTTAGCTTTTTTGGGACAAAGGCGGTACGCCAGTCGATTAGGCTAACTCGACCCCGACACAAAGCCGACCTAATGTTGAATATCTCTCATAGGTGGCAACCGTGGAGAGATGATCTCTAGCATTGGGTCAGAGAACTCTGTTAGTAGCTACTTTACTTCTACTGATAAATCAAAATCCTCGTCTGTCATACTATTCCCATGAGACAGTAGGGCATAGACTACGTCTTTAAGCTCAATCTCAACTAAAAACCTAGAAATAGAAAGTAGGTTGGTATTATTGACTATAGGGGTAGGAATGGTTTCTTCCCGACGAGACGCTAACACAACATTCTTCCCATTGATACTAAGGGAATATGTATGTTTCCGTCCATCATGAATAACACTGTGATCATACTGCCAGGTCGACCTAACAATGAGCCATCCTTGTGAGTTAATAGAGTATTGCGCGCGATTAAAGTCTCATAACCATCTCCATAGAGCACATCTCCCTCTTTATTATCGTCATATACAAGTTCTCTAACCTTCTCAGTTTCGTTTACTACATTTTCCTCTATCAGTGGATTTTTACCTTTCTAACTAGTTATTTTCCAACAATCACTTTCTCTATGTCCACGTTCACTACATCTGAAACACCTAATACCTGAGCTAGAATTATCCCGTAGTGGCTGTTCAGCAAGGCGGGATGCTTGAGAGTGAATTGGCTGACTACCTTCGCTTTTGATCACTAGTCTCATGTATTGTTGCTTTTCCATAGCAAGTACAAGCTGGTATGCTTCAGAAATGTTCCACAGCGAGTGAACACTGAGGATATCCTACAGGGGCTGTCGTAATCTCCCCAAATACCATGCCACCATTTGCTCTTCTGTCTCAGATAAATCATTTTAGGCTATCAATTGATAGAACTCGTCCGTATAATCATCAATTGATCTCGTACATTGTCTCAATGAATGAAGCCATTGAAACGAGGTTTGGGTGTAACTGAAAGGAAGGAAGTAACCTTTCATCTTCTTCTTCATTTTCTCCCAATCAGTTATTTTGGACTTGCCCTACCTATCTCGTGAACGACTCAACTTTTCTCACCATGCATATGCTCTATTCTTGAGTTTGATGACGGCTAGTCTTACTTTGACACGATCTAGAAATTTCTTAAATTCAAAAATATGTTCAACTTCATTCAACTAATTAACAAATCCTTCGTCCTGTAACATATCAGAAAACTCGAGCAGATCCACTCTAAAGTCGAAGTCTACATGAAGATCTTCCTGACTACGATGCTCCCAGACTCGAGCATGATTGTGATACGAGTTTTCGAAACTAGTGTAGGAATCATGACCCTCTAGTTCACGATCATCGAGATCTTGTATTGCTAGACGCTGAGTTAATTCCGCAACTTGCCTCTATAAATCCTCAATCATCACATCTTGAACGTTACGATCACGGAGTGGGACTTCCGCATTCGAAGCTTGCCCACAACTACCACGACCACCTATCATGGTATGACCGGTGAAATCTCACCCAGGAAGATGCTGATGCTTCGATACCAAATAACATCGCATAGAATAGCAATTATTCTACAGGCTGGTTTCAACAAATAATTCACAGGGAAGAACACGGGAGAAAACAATAAGAAAAACAAGAGAATTCTTTATTATTTTATCCACCACCCGAATCAGCCCACAAGTCGGGCTATATAGCTAGAAAATCGTAATTATAGGAATTTTACCAAAAATAGCAAAATCCAAATTGTCATACTAAAAGAAAGTATGTAATAAATGAAATAATATCTCAAATATCTTGCTCAAATCGAGTTCATAATCTCATTTAAAAAGGCAAACAAAATATTATCAAAAAAAAATAATAATAACTAAAATTGTGGTTTCGGGAGCGGATTTTGCCCTCGAAATCGATACAACCTTGATGTACTCTTTGAAAAGAGCTTTCTAAATTGGGGTCATAAGCGCGATTCTGATAACCGTAGCCAAAGTTATGGTCAAAATACCAAACATGTCCAAAAACTGCCCCAATTAGGAAAAGTTTTCGATTATTTGCCATTTTTGCACTGATATGCCAACTCATGGTACTTTAGCGCCATCAACAAGCTATCGGACAACTCGGCAGCATCTGACTCGGACCCCTCTTACATCAATTCTACAGTAAAGTCGTCCATCTCAAGACTTTTAGTGGCTCAAAGAAACGAACAACATAAAAAAGGAGAGGTAATAATAATAATAAAAGGTCACACCATACAATTTTTGGTGACATTTCTTCTGTAAAGGTTCATTTCTCAATATACTACCATCCAATTTACAGTGTTCCCTATTCAAATAAGTATTATGAATTTATAAACTCTTCTCTGCATTTATTTACTCCATTTAGTTCCACAAACTACCTCTTGAACCCATCTATCTCTTATCACAGCTAAAATAAGAAGAGATTAGCAAGCAAACAGATTTGTTAATGAATTTCCTGCTTTTAGAACACGATCATACCGTAGCATATCAAAGATTATGGCAAACATAGCGTTAAAATACGGAACTTGGCAAACTGCTTAGTTTCTATTCTGAACATCGTTATCGTAGATCTCACGGTTTCTTCTTGTCAGTTTATTTCACAAAACCATGTAAGGTACATGTTACTCGTTGGAGTTTGCTATGAACACATTGATTTAAAACATCTGGCAGAAAAGATCAGCATTACATTTGAGCAATTCATACAAATGAATTTAGTCTACCTTGATTATAAGAAACAATGAATTTATTCACAGGCAATTCAATATAATGATACTACTTACTGTGTATGTATAGTTAAAGAACAGAATCCCTCATCACTGAAAATCAACTTCCCTTTGTCCTCATTATTTAACCAGTCCAAACTCCATTTTCTCTAAATTATTATCAGTGGATATTGAAACATTCAAAAGCCACTTCCTTAAGATATTAAAATATCTAATATTAAAAATTTACACCGTGTCATTAATCTTAAACAGCTGCCCAGTTTTGCACTGTTATCTAAATTTCCAATATCATAGCTCAATTCAGTTGGAAAATACCCAAGGTCAGGACTTGGTTTTCATATTTCATTCTCAGCCCTCACGCAGTGGCTATGGTTTATTCAACTGTAACAATGTAGAACATCTAATGCTTTGTCAATTTGCAGGCTGCCTGCGGGCTAACTGCACGAGCTTGAAAACTAAATGACAGAAAAAGCTTCTGGCAGGGTGAGGTGAAAGAAGGAAAGCTTTTACCTTACAACGATCACATAGTTTAACACCATGGAAAACTAAATTGCTTATCTTGATCTCGGTCCATAAATCCTCAGAAAATGGTTCACATCCATCGACTAGGATACTGCGGGAAATTTTTGTAGATGACTCACCTCAAGCAGTGTGCAAAGAATATGCCAAAGAAAATAAGAAATACAATTCAGTGCATCCAGAAACATTGTGATTGATAGGCTATATTACATGGACTCTTTAAAATATATTGTATCTCCCAATCCCAATCTTACCTTTTGCAGAAGTGAGGGATACGTTTTTAGGATTTTCCATTAATTATTCCCTTAAAACAAAATTTCAAGACTTTCGACTATTGTTAAGTTAAGTTAAGTTCATATATTAAAGCTCTATTACATTAAGATTCATTCAATGTATGTAATAGCCAAAAAAAAAGGCTTTAAACATAAAACTTTGCAGGTCCGTGTATCCTTGAATGTCGAGATTCAATAACTCACACATTTGACACATAATACCACCATAGCTGAGTCCATGTAACACAGTTTACATGAAATAACATTCAGGTATAATCAGAAAAAATCTCAGCATGAACTTTTTTTATCCTATGAGCAATAAAAAAGCTAAAAGTCTCAAGGAAGCTTTTAATACACTAATCCAAAAATAAGATAATGCATAGTAGTTGCTTTGCAATAAAATAATGAGATGAAGGTAGGCAGATACTTGGGTCTGAAACGGTTAACTGGTATAGGCTCCTTGAGAAGAGCATTTAACGCATCCATTGATCCCTGTATATAACATTGGTTAAATAAATACAGTATACACTAAATTTATACCATGAATATTATTTAACTCAGTTATCAATTTGACTAACCTGAGATAGCAAGAGGAATGGATACCCGTCAGAAAACATAACTTTGTATCCACTGGCATAATCAGGGTCCACAGCCCTAATTTCTGATGCTGCGTTAAAGAATAAAGGTCATGCTTGTGTGCAGGTCTACGTGCATCATAATAATACCATGCTACTGTAGTAATATTGCAGCTAGGATGGTATTTCAGAAATCTTACTATACATTAGTTGTTTTTGTTATTATATTAAATTCTAATATTTGACCTAACGTGTGTACAATTGAAGAATCAGAGATCTATAAAAGATTTCTTTGCATCCAAATGAATACTTTCATAAAACATAATAAGTTAATAACTGATTGAACTGCATTCAAAACGTAGAAAAAGTTCATAAATCACACATTGAGATTGTCAGATAGATACGCACACGATTGTTTGTATATTCTTTACCTTCATTAAAGCGCACAAGCCTGCTTGGCTTCCCAAGATATTTGGAAAACCAGTTTGATGCATCAGCCCCTTCATCCAATGCAGAGCCACACCACTCCCACACTGAGACACCATCTGCTGTTTCAGATGGTATAGCTAATGGAATCTTCAGCATATCCATGCCAGGAGCCTTTATCACTATAGCAGAATGTAAATCACTTCGATTCATAAAGCTATGACTGAACAGCCGTCAGAGTATAAAGATGGTCCTAAAATTAACAATTCACACTCGAATCTAGCGTTCATACTCGCTTCTAGAGGTAAGAAACAGAGCATAAACAAGAAAAAGGAGAGAACACAGAGCATACATAGAGTGAAATTTGAAAAAAAAATAAAAATCAAAAGCTATTTTGATACCTAAATATGAATTATTATTCGGTTCCCAACCCTCTGAAAACGCCTCTTTTGGGAGTTCCACTTCAACTAGAGCAAGCTTTGGCTCAACTCTTTGAGTATATGCCCTGCTTTTAGAATTCACCACTAACCACTGCCGATCCCAGCGAAAACCTGTGAATGCATTCAAGGAAGATATTTTTATCTACTATTTATTTCTCATACCAAGACTTAACCTAAAAATTTACGCCTCTAAGAGCATATCTGCTACGATTGTTCCTCGATGCAGGGATAATCTAGTAGAGACTCAGGAAAATGTACTGAACTGTATAGAAAAGTATATAGCACGGTTTTATGAACAGCAACGGAATTATACACTTTCGGTGTAGAATTTGATTGAATGAATTTTGTTTTACAGGTTAATGTTCATTTTACTGCTAACAATCGCTCTTGGAAGAAATTAAAAGGAAAGAAAGGAAAGTGAGATGACATACCAGTGGAAGAGATAGGTGCTTGAGAAAGAGAAATTCCACGGCATGATTTGATCGGGTATATGAATATTGACGTTACCTTGGCGGTGGCGGCTCCTCCCTCGAACTCTGACATCTGTGTCGCCGGAAATGTCCAACTTTAAAGTTCCCTTCTCATTCAGACCGTATATTAGTGTTGAAGAAATTTAACAGGAGATAGCTGTCTTCCTGTACAGGCAGCTGCCAAAAACAGTTTTGGGCAGCTGCCAATTTTTAATTTTTCTTTTCTTTTTTTTTTTTTTTTTT
>CAIGRH010038823.1:0-10027 GCA_903798295.1 Fraxinus nigra | reverse complement strand
TTTTTTTTTTTTTTTTGTAGCTTCTGCAATTACTGAATACACGTCTACCTTCTCTTTATCCACATATGAAATCAAAGAATGTAATAATTCATATTCTTTTTTTTTTCTTGAGGATAGAGTACTCATATCAGCTGTTCAGTACCTATTTTTAGAGCATGATAGTCGAATTCAAAGAAAAATAAGCTGCCCATCCCTGTGGCTAGCTAGCGAATTGCTAGTTTTTCAACAGAAACAGAGAAAATTCCGGAGAACCGTCCATCTCCCATGGTTTTTAAAAGTTATTTGTCATTCTTAGGATTTAGAGTTTAGTTATTCCACGTGCTTGATAGTCATCCAATGTTTTGGAAATAAGAGTATGTTTGGTAGAGATTAAAATCAGATTAAAATTGAAAAATTATTGTTGACTTTTATTAAACGAGTGGGACCCACAACGGCTATACTTTCAATTTTAATTGGATTTTAAGTTCTACCAAACACACTCTAAAATACTAACGTCTCGTTTTCTTAAAAATTTGACGAGTTACCACGTTTGTGGTACTTGGAGACAATGTCTTTTGCATGCTCCAAGTAAAAGTGGAAGCGATAAACTCATGTAATGAATTATCTGTTTACAGAAAAGGAGTATTTTTTCCCCAAACTTCTTCATGATTACACAGTTGCCGAAGCATGTTAATTAGTAAAATATTATAGTGTGAATCGATTATGTAACAAGTTAATTATTAATATGTTATTCTTTCTGTTTTAAATTCTCTTACAGGAACATCTGTTTATTGTTACTGAACTTCTGCGAGCAAACTTGTATGAATTTCAGAAATATAACCAAGAATCTGGTGGAGAGCCATATTTTACATTGCAAAGGCTGCAGGTCTCTCTATAAAAACCATTATACGATCTGATTTCTTTCCATAAACATTTGTGTTTTATATTAGTCTAGTTTTGTTGGCAAAGAAACAGTTAGATATGAATTAGGAGGTACCAAGTGAAATGTTAAGGTTGTCAGTTTCTTTACAGGTCATAACTCGGCAGTGTTTGGAGGCCCTAGCTTATCTGCATGATTTGGGAATCATACACTGTGACCTGAAACCGGAAAATATTCTTATCAAAAGTTATCAAAGATGTGAGATAAAGGTTATTGACCTTGGAAGCAGTTGCTTTCAGAAGGATAACCTCTCCCTTTATGTACAATCTCGTTCCTACAGGGCTCCTGAAGTTATTTTAGGCCTCTCATATGACCAGAAAATTGATCTCTGGTCGCTTGGCTGCATTTTAGTGGAGCTATGCTCAGGGGAGGTATATTCTAGGATTTAATCTACTTGCTAATGCTAGCCTACACGCATGTTCCTTGCACAGTAGTTAGTGACTAACTGTACGATACAGTCTTCTCTTATAGCATGTTTGCATAAACTTAAAAATGTACTTAAAAGCAGTAAATAAGTTTTAAAATAAATAATTTGTTATTGATCAACATTGAATTAAGAGCATGTTTGAGAATGTGTGGTTGAAACTGACACTAAGTAACTATCAAAATAGCAGTAACTTTTATTAACTTTTCTTACTTAAAAGCTAGAAAAAGAGAATTCAAAAATTATTTGAAACAATGAGTTACTTAAAAGTAAGTTTTACCTTTTTATGCTTACTCAACACTTGCAGATTTTGATTACACAAGCACTTTTATGAAAAATATAGCTGGTAAAAGTTAATTGTAAATAGCATGGGTGTGTGTGGAAGAGTCAAGACTGTAACTTGTATCAACTATTATAGTATATCCAAATATAGAGAACAGTATAAGGAGTAGGAGAATATTTCAGGCCAATCAGTTTTCTGCTTTGCAGAAGCTATGTGGATGGCTTTTGAAAGGTTTTCCCTGAGGATTGTTTGAGTTTCTTATTTTTTCTCTCAGTGGAACAATGAACAGAGACAAGCGCACGAGGACCCCAAATATTAATCAAATAGCTTATGCATTTGTGAGTATCTACATGTATCCTCAAATCATCTGTTATCCACCAGGTTCTTTTTCCAAATGAAGCAATTCCAATGCTGCTTGCTCGCATAGTAGGAACACTTGGTCCCATTGACATGGATATGTTGCAAAGAGGGCAGGAGACACACAAGTATTTTACAAAAGAATACGATCTTTATCATCTTAATGAGGTTTGTTCTTTTTCTTATTTCCATTTTTGTTCTCTTTCAATTTGACTATTAGAAAGTTGTGTTTCCTATAGTATTTGACTATACCAATTTCATTTTTTTCCGAGGTTCCTTCTGTTTTGTGTTTGGAAGTTCTATGTTTTCTATAGTTGTATTTGCTGTTGATATAGTTTTCAGCATTTTATAACTTCGGTTCCTTGTACATGTGCCAACCCCCCTTTCCAGCTAGCGAAGGTCAACGAATTCCCTAATCTGAAATGAAGGAATCTATCTTTTATTACAATATTATCAAAATTTATCACCAAGTTATAGTTGGCTTTCACCTTGTAAATGAAATATATGTGCATTCTAGTAGTTGTTTTCTCGTAAATACAAACTTTCTATTTGACTTTTCATTTTTACATGCAATTCTGCAACAGGAGACAGATCAGTTAGAGTATATAATCCCTGAGGAGACATCCCTGGAGCATCAACTGCAGGTTTCTGATTCTGGGTTCGTTGATTTTGTGCTATACTTACTAGAGACTAATCCAAAAAGGCGCCCGACTGCAAGGCAGGCCCTCGAGCACTCATGGCTTTCCCAATCATACGCTGTTAACCCCTTTTGATATTTTCATAGAGAACGAGTCTTTCAAAATTCGAGCTCAATACGTCACCAATTCTGACTTGGTTCGGTACGTTGATGATCACATTGTGCATGCTGTATATGAATGGTTAAATAGAGAGTTTATACATTCAAAGATTTTGTATAGGTTTTTAAGCATCCTCTTTAAGGAATTGAGGAATGATCTTTCGGGCATGAGATGAAAGAGGATGTTTTGGTTTTGTATCGGATTCATACACAATGTTTCTTATCCAAAGTCAGTAAATGAAAAAATACTTACATTTGAAATTGTTGTTACAAATCACTTGGTTTTGGTGTCTAGGGCATCAAAATATAAGAGCATTTGTCAATATTTGAGCCTCCTATGGTTTCTTGCTTGATTTTTTCCATTTAATTGCATCTTTTTCGCGTTATAGAATCCCCTCCCTTCTTCCACTCTTTCCGAGAGTATTGGGGCCTTGATCGTAAATGGATTTTGTCAATTAGCTTGAAATGTGAAATCTTAAATTTTCTCAATCTGACTGTGTTCCCATTTGACAGGTTAAAAGAAATGAAGCAAATTGAAGTACCGGGTGAAAGTTACTCTGTTACTCCATTACTTAGGCATCTTGTCTTTGATGATATTTTTCGCCCAAAAATTCTACTTTTGTCTTTCATATTTCTAAATAAGCAAAAACATAAATAAATAAGTTAGAGATAATATTTTCTCTTTATTTCGATGCATGCTAACGAAATATTTGGACAAAAAAACGCTATCAAAGATAAAATACGTTAACTAATAGATAGTTAAATGATAAAAATATGCAAAAAAAGAAAAAAAAAAAACAAGAAAAAAAGAAGAAGTTCGGTATGTAAGTGCAAAAATGAGAAAGATTAGAGAGTTTCATTACAATTAAAATGCGAAGTAGTTAACAAAAAATGTGTTGTGAATACAATTATCTTAAATTCAATAATTTAAAAAGAGAAAGTGATAAAATAAGTGAGATAAATATTTGATGTTTGCATCCATCATATTTTTTGAGTCCCTCATGGACAAACTTGACAGAATATTTGCGCTCTTATTTATTTATTTATTTTTTAAATTTGCGCTCTTATTTCGTTCTTTTTTTTAACTAAATAAATAAATATCGTTTAATAACTCATTCTCTCTCATCACAACCATCCAATAAAGGGTGAATTATACAGAGAAAATGTACTAAATTCCTTTCATAGATCCAATGCAATTCCATATAATATTATATCATCATTTTCTCCGAACTACAGCATTTTAATCACATGAAACAACAATTGAATGACTAAGACAACCTAGTCCCATTGAATTTCTCTGTGAAATGTCCATTCAGATGGATTTAAGGTAGTTTTTCCATCAGAAGCAACTAGATCACAGGGTGAATCCTCTGCAAATTCAGTGGGAATGGATTTCCAGTGGAGAGATGGCTCCCATTCAGCTTCCTTCAGCACCTTGAGTATTTCTTCCACAACTATCTTACTGCCCTCAGCTGACAAGTGAACTCCATCTCTGTAGAAGAGAAACAATGATGATTAGGAGGCAACAAAGACGCAGACAGTGCCTACTTTTTTCGAAAATTAAGTAAAGTAGTAAATCTTTGAACTAAAAATCTCCCATAAAAGAACAAGCTCAAACATCTTTGGCAAAAATGTAACTTAGTAACCTCTAAGTTTAGATACATATTTTGCTAAGCTTTAAAGTTACTTTCATGTACTTTCACCTTTTCTTTCAGGCTTTAGAAAAACAAAATCCTGACAAGCTTGTTAAGTTGTATTTTCAAAAACAGAATTTCTAGCGAAGTCCGGAGATTAATTTACAAGAAGCTGCATGGATTGAGGTAGTTGCAAAACATTTTATTTATTTATAGTGGATTGAACGGAGTGACGAGAGGGATTCAGGTAGGCGAACCCCAAGTGTATTCGGTGTAAAGATTATATGTTTCTTGTATTAGTGATAGAGAAGGTAGTGATCTTCGGTTTCCTATTTCAACACCACTGATGTTAACATCTTTTTTGACCGGACAAATATTCATTAGCACAAATTTACTATTTGATAAACGCAAAAGACACAAGGTATTGTACTTACGTAAAACAAGCAGTCAACCAATCTTCTCGTTTCTGAATTGCCGTCCAAAGATCAACAACCTTTATATGCATCTCCTTGCACAACTCTATACAAGCTTCTGAATAATTCCGGCATAATTCATTTGTTCGAACTAGCTCGCTGAGGTATGGACTGTTTTGGAAACAAAAGATAATGTGATCCAATTTAGTTAGTTGTGAATAAAGGAAATAAACACCACTAAAATTCTTGATACCAGATGTAAGAAGGCTTTCTATGTCGTAGTCATCATAGTACCTTCTGTTTTCATGAAGTTTAGCCTCGTTGACAGGTGGACAACTGAGAAAGATTATGCGAGTTGTGTCCGAAAGGCTCTGAAATTCAGATGCAGTGTTAAAATTTATATGGCTTCTAACTGGAAAAAGAAAATACTGACCAGTCTAGTTAGCATGAGCATTTTCTTTCCGAGGACAAGTCTATCAGAGAAGAAAGTAATGGACGATTTTAAGAATCTGCTTTCATTACCATATTTATTGAAACAAGAAATATATCATTAACACTACTGAGTTTGTCATATTCTCCTCGAATATTTCGCACCTAAAACACAAACAGAATGTTGAAGACTAGATCTCAACAAATAAATATGTCCCATCTCTTAGAACTTAAGCTTTTAGATGCTTTGATGAGGTGATTCAACATGCAATCACAATCACCTAAAACATCTCATTATTTTCCAAAAAACTTTTGACTTGATGAAAATGTCATAAACTGAACAAGTTTTATGCGAAAACGTATCTTTTTTGGTTAGCAACTTAGCATTGAGTTATTTTATGGGGTGTGAAATATAATTTAATCAAAACTAGATGTTGCCACAACACCTTGTAACCTGGACAGCTGGACCTATGAGTCACAACTCAAAGTTCATTTAATACTACTTCACAGAGACAAACGCTTTCAGGTCATTTTTCGTTGTGGATAAGTTACCTTGAGATGGATTGCTATTTTTCTCATGTTTTCAATATACTCTGGAAGCGGTACGTGAGGACCTAGTCCAGATGAGTGAGGTCCCATAGAATCATTACCGCCAAAGTATACGATCACCAATGAAGGTTGAATAGCAGCATCCTGAGAAAGAAAAACGTTGTGTTTAGTATCAAAGCATAGCCAATGGTCATAAAGATATCTGATATTATTGTGTTTTTAGTACATCTAAAAGGATGTCAAAGAAGGATTAATAATATTTTGACGATTATAAAAACTCACGACTCTAAAAAAGATTTTTACTAAATCAATTACATAATACATGTTTTGTACTCAGGGAAATCTTCATCATCTGTTACTCTATTGAATATCCATAAACATCAACTAAGAACATTAGTCAAAGATAATGCATAAATTAGTGTAGCGTGTATGATATTGCACTGTGTTTCCATACCATAAAAATAAGTTTTTTTTTTTTTTTTAAGCAACAAATAAAATTGATGCTAAATTTATGGAAATGACTTTCTCTGTTCATATCATTAGAACTTAAAAGCAGAAGTTACTGGTAGCACGCCATGAAGTACCTTTGGAAAAATTTGATCAAGGACTTGGATGGCTCGTCGAGAATTCCAACCATAGTAGCCTCGTGATATTACATCAGCCTACAAGGGTAAATGGAGAAGCTAATGATGCATCAAAATGAGTTGAAACTGCTTTATTACTCTTACCTCTAAAAATGTGGGATCCGAAACTTTTGGGTCATCTTCTGTTATGGAATTATTAAGCCTCCATTCGAAGAATTTATAAATGGTTTAATTTATAATATAGATAAAATGAGTGATGGATAAGTGGATACTACTTATGAGTCTATTGGAATGTCTGGTTGTAAATGAAGTTTCACCATCTATGAACGATTTATAAACTTCGCACATATCCACAGAAATTCTTGACTAAACTATACGCATAAAACCAAAAAAAATAGTTCAAGATTGAGCACTGTCAGAAGGCACATCAATCGCACAGAAGCATACCGTTTTCTAAAGAACTGAAGAAATTTGAGCACAAGTTGTGAAGAATTTAAGGCTCGTAAGTTTCATTATAAAAACACCTATTTGGATGAGGGTGAGGGGTGTTGCGTTGGCATGGACAGTAACAGTTCATCATTATGAGAAGGCAGATAACATAGGACACATAAGGACTTCCCGTAGATGAAAATAGAAGTTTACATTTAAATGGACAATGACTGTCACCTATCCATTTTAGGAAGACTGGTTTAGTTTTTAAATAAAACTTTTTCTATGATGAAAATTTCCCATTACAAGCCTCAGATGACCAGGTTAACAGAGACAGGCTCTAGCTACATGGATAAGGTTTAGTAGACGTATTGATTGGTGAAATTTTTAGAAAAGATGAACGTGATATGAGCAAGAGGACTGATAAAGAGTTCTGTGACACGAGATAGACATCAGTACATGGTCTGAAGGAGACAACTGAACAATGAATAACTACTGCAACATATGTAAAGGTAAATCCATCACTGCAACTTTGAATTTTCAGTATGATTTATTCTGAAATCATACATCATCTGGTGCAAAACTCAGTATAATATACACAGTTAACTGAAAGCCCTTTATTAACAATGCGGGATATTTTTCGTTGTTCTTCTCAGCGCGACACCTTAAGGGGAAGATACCACGTATATTTCTCATGCCCCAACTACTGAACATCATGAATCACTTTTTTTTAAAAAAAAAAAGAAACAGTAAGAAATCTAATAATTCCTTTGTTTCGGAACAGATCATCAGCATTATTGAAGACAAAAATTATTTTTACTTGTATGACATGGTCATTTATCTGATTTAAGGTTTTATAGATGTTTATTACTATAAACATCTTCAAATAAGTTAGACAAGTTTCTGTGAGTGCCGTAGGACTGTTGGCATTCACCAGAGTTATAGTGTGTGTCAGTGATTTCACATGTTTCGCCAATTGAAGTTGAATGATGTGAAAGAACAAAGATTTGGGATTAAGATGTGCTATGAACAAGAGATAGATGAGTGGTGAGACAAAAGAAGAAAGCCTTGATTTGCATGAATATTTCTGTAATTATGGATGTCTGATATGGAATGCAATATATGGGACTTCAAATTGATGTCATAGAGGATATAAGACATAATTTGAACTCATTTTATCATGCTGTCCATGGTGCGAACCACAATAATTTCGTTGTCATCGTATTGCAAGTTCGTTTTTGGAGATTTAAGTAAACATATAAAGACGTTAAAATAAATATCTACATGTGCGCGTCCGAGCTGACACACACCCTGCTGCATATCAATATGAATTGGATGAACAGGTAGGTGTCCCAAGCTCCAAACTTGGTAATGTAACCCCTCACGGAATATCAGCCTAAGGAAAGTAAAAGGGGGAAAAGAATCCTTGAGCATTCAAACAGGACTAAAAAAGCAGACAAACACAACTTCAATTATTCCATATACCACGAGCACTAATGTTATTGCAAAACTAAGGCTTATAATAGAGATGATGAAAGTATTTTCCCAAAAAATTAGTCATTTAACTACAGTTGGAGAGAAAGTTCTGATGGGCTAGTTTAGTCTTACCAGTAGGTTAATACAAGAAAACGTGGTCATCGACATATTGTATTTTTACCTCAAATCAAACTAAATCCATTGTTCAAAAATATTAAAAATAAATAAAAATAAAAAATTTAAGAGTTTCGTCGGAGTGCGATCTGTTTATGATACATGCACAATTTTTATAAATGGTTGGCAATAAACTTGAACCCAGGTACCCTAAGTTCATTGTTATACCTGTAAATTATGCGGCATACGCGTGACGAAGGGGGTCCCACTTTGGTCAACTCGACCTTGATTATTTAATTTGATTGGGCCAATTAATCAAGCAACCTCTACTTGGGCTTGGGCTTGGTTTAGGTATTAACCAATTTAGTCCATAACCTTAACCCTAGCAAATACCCCGTCTCCCGTCTCTTGCAATCATATTATCTTTCCTCCGGTTGTTTAGCTTGACCGTGGAGTGCAAACGGTTGCTGCACCTTTTTCTTGACCGGTAGCTTCTGCCTCCTAACTCCTAGCGAGGTGTTTCATTGTGTAGGTGATGTCTACGTGAAGGGGATGTGGCCACGATTCTGTTTAGCGCATTTTTTTAGGTCAGCGACCATCATCTATCTCTAAAAATTGTGCATGTGTAACACCTTTAACATGATGTGATGGATAGTGTTGGAAGACTAAATTTTAATAAATGAATATGTCGCCCTCTCTCCCTAAGAATCATTGACAAAGCATGAGGGGATACCAAGGAGATTGGTGATGCAGAATATGGTTAAGTTAAAATATAATTTTATAGATTTGCAAGAACTTTAATTATTAGAAAATCGACCAACATTCCCATAGAGCTGAAATTACATAAAATAAAATAACGAAGCAATAAAGATCCCCTATTCTTTTAGAAACCAGAGAGATGGATGAGACAAACAAACAAATACCAGGCAGTAAAACTCTACATGCCACACATCACAACTGGATTACACGATACGTAATATGAAATTCAACTATTCAAGTACAAATGCACATAATAATCATCGTTGATTCCAAGGTAAGAAAAAGTATGCAAGTTCGTGCAGTCGTGTGAATGTGTGTGTGTGTGTGTGAGAGAGAGAGAGAGAGAGATTACTTTACGAGCGTAGATGTCGGAAAGTATGGCACCCCATCCGCCATTGCTGAAACTGAGCTGAACTATTGACGATCCAAACAGCACAAACAGAGGTCTCTTTGGTCCCACCATCTCTTTTATCTTCTTGCCCGGGAGTTTTCGTGCAGTTTTGTCTGATAAATGATGATCTCTCTGTTTTTATTTCACTCTGCATTAGTTGCTGGATGTTCGGACTGAACGATGAGAGAATGAACCAATAAACAAGAATACGGGCTATGGACGGACGGCCCGATCTCTAGCAAGCGAATTAGGTGGTATGTTGGTTAGGTGGTAGAAAATGTCAATTGTCAAATAACCCAATACTTTGTAATTAATTATAAGTTTTGACAAACATGGCCTAAATTCTAGAAATCCTATTAATGGCTTCCGCCCCTGTTTGATACACATTAAAATTTTCATTCACATTCTTCTACTCATTTTCAATCACATATTCTTTAATAAAATAATATTTTTCCATCATATCATAAATT
>CAIGRH010038797.1:0-10056 GCA_903798295.1 Fraxinus nigra | reverse complement strand
TGATAGATGCAATGACCATGATGGTCATTTTGATAGACATCTTGAACTTCGTTGATAATACTTGGATGTCGATCAGATATAACAACAAGATCTTCAGTATCCCCTGTTACTTCTTTCAACTTGGTAAAAAACCAAGTCCACGATGCATCATTCTCAGAATCAACTATACCACAACAAGAGGATAAATTTGAATATTTGCATCTTGACAAGCAGCAACAATCAACGTACCTTTATATTTCTCGGTAAAAAATGTTCCATCAACGACAACTACCTTTTGCATTGAAGAGTGAAATCCGCAAATGCAAGGTCTGAGGGTCATAAAAAAGTACTTGAAGCGATGCTCATCATCAATCTCAAAAGACAAAGCTATTCCAGGATTAGTTCTAGCCAAGTTATGAAAATATAAGCCCAATTTAGCATAACTATCCTCGAGGAACCTCTCAAAACTTCCAAATCACATTCTCGTGACTTCTAAAGCCCATTAATGATGTGTGCATGCCTATATACCGTGTTGAGATTTTGAAACTTAGGCATTATATGTCTTCCAATGACCCACGATCTTGCCTGTCTATAATCATTTCTATGAATACTCACAGAGCAAGTATGTTCACTTGTGAACTTGAAAGTTATCATAATTTTTGAATTTAGTTGCTCGCACGTCATTTGCAATTTTCATCTATGCAAACGATTGTATAGATTTCTTTATTTGATTTCTTCAATTTAAATTCAAAGTTATACTTCAATGCAAGCATGTGCACTTCCATCATAAGATCTTTTTATTTTTTATTTTTTTGTGTTGAGATCACTTTATTAATCTTATCACTTAATACCACATCACACGAGGATCATCCTTAGTGAAAATAAATGGCATTGCTCTTTAACCATTAACATCTATATGTTGATACATAGGAATTGAAAAACAAGGGGAAAACAATGAGGGCGTGTTTGATTGGTAAATTTTCCATGGAAATGGACTTTTTCATCCAAATTCCAACTTTTGGAGTATTTGATTGTCATTTTTTTCCATGGAAGATATTTTCCAACATTTGAAAATATGTCGAGTTTTCCTTATTTTTAAGGAAAATATTTTCTTTGGGGGTGGGGAAGGGAGGTAGGTTTTTGTTTTCCTCAAAACAAAGAAAACATTTTTTTTCTAGGAAATATTCTCTATGCCAATCAAAAGTAAAACAAAGAGGTCATTGGAGTGTATAAAAAAGATTTCTTTTAAATTTAAAGAAGCTTTTTAAAAATAAAGTCTCTTGAAGATGCTTTAAGTGCATTAAAATAAGGAAAATAAGGAGTTTGTTCCTTAATGATATAATAATTAGATTTTATCTTTTGGTATGATATTTCTTGGTTAAGGGGTCTTTCTTCACAATTAAGCCACTTATAACCTAAGATACAGGAATTATTTCAACAATTTATTTAATGGAAGGTAATTGTGGTCCTTGAGATTTGTGAAATTTCATTATAGATACAAGTGTTATACTCATATAATAGAAATATACCGGTCTTGAAACCATTGTTCTAAGAAGCTCCCCTAGGCTTCACCTAGCCCTTGCTGCCTAATATTGCTTGTGCTTTTATGCCTAGGGCTTGTAATTAGCCTTGTCGTTTAGTTATACTTTACATTTTTTAAACACGGCTTGAAATTGAGGGATGTTGTGAAGGGATTATGAAAGTGTCTTTGTGATGCTATATTTTTTCACATTCACCAGTCCTTGAAATTATGGGATATAGTAATATAAAAATGGATGTTAAGTTTATACTTCAATGCAAGCATGTGCACTTCCTTCATTAGATCTTTTTATTTTTTTTTTTTTTGTGTTGAGATCACTTTATTAATCTTATCACTTAATACCACATCACACGAGGATCATCCTTAGTGAAAATAAATGGCATTGCTCTTTAACCATTAACATCTATATATTGATACATAGGAATTGAAAAATAAGGGGAAAACAATAAGGGTGTGTTTGATTGGTAAATTTTCCATGGAAATTGCCTTTTTCATCCAAATTCCAACTTTTGGAGTATTTGATTGTCATTTTTTTTCCATGGAAGATATTTTCCAACATTCGAAAATAAGTCTAGTTTTCCTTGTTTTTAAGGAAAATATTTTCTTTGGGGGTGGAGAAGGGAGGTAGGTTTTTGTTTTCCTCAAAACAAAGAAAACGTTTTTTTCTAGGAAATATTCTCCATGCCAATCAAAAGTAAAACAAAGAGGTCATTGGAGTGTATAAAACAGATTTCTTTTAAATTTAAAGATGCTTTTTAAAAATAAAGTCTCTTGAAAATGCTTTAAGTGCATTAAAATAAGGAAAATAAGGAGTTTGTTCCTTAACGAGATAATAATTAGATTTTATCTTTTGGTATGATATTTCTTGGGTAAGGGATCTTTCTTCACAATTAAGCCACTTATAACCTAAGATACAGGAATTATTTCAACAATTTATTTAATGGAAGGTAATTGTGGTCCTTCGAGATTTGAAAAATCTCATTATAGATACAAGTGTTATACTCATATAATAGAAATATACCGGTCTTGAAACCATTGTTCTAAGAAGCTCACCTAGGCTTCGCCTAGCCCTTGCTGCCTAATCTTGCTTGTGCTTTTATGCCTAGGGCTTGTAATTAGCCTTGTCGTTTAGTTATACTTAACATTTTTTAAACACAGCTTGAAATTGAGGGATGTTGTGAAGGGATTATGAAAGTGTCTTTGTGATGCTATATTTTTTCACATTCACCAGTCCTTGAAATTATGGGATATAGTAATATAAAAATGGATGTTAAGTTAGTGTCATGAATGAGGCAGAAATGATTTGTGAATATGGGTGTGTTGCTGGTCTAGAAGTGGCACGGATGGATCATAAATTGTGACAAGACAGTTTATAACATTATGTGGTTGCGGGCATGTCTAGCATGGATATAAGAAGATGTCATTGAGGAGCAAATACTAGTAAAATTAGGTTAGAAGGAGAGGAATACCGAAATTAAAATTGTCTGATGTGATGGCAAAAAAAGAAGAAAAAAATGATTGCATTGAATGATCCTGCAGAAGTAGTGATGAGACAAATGGAATGGCAATGGAGTATTTATGAAGATGGCCTCAAACTAATTGACAATAAGGCCTAGTCTCCCACTGCAATACATTTTGATAATTACGAAACTATCTCTATGTCTTGGATAATTATTTTCCATATAGCCTAGCAGTCAATGAGTCGATTATTTGAATATGGTTCACAACTAGGCAGAGAGAGATGCATTATATGAAGACTCTACCAATCGATTTCAAACAAGCAAGCACACAGAGAATCATCGTCAAAGATCAAACAAAGGGGAATCATGGTTCCCATATTCCTGTTTTTCTGGTGGATAGTTGCAATTATTTTTGTTGGTTATGTATACACTGGTCATTATGGGCACATTTTCAATTCATTTCATGATATAATTAAAATCTTGTTGTCTTCTAAGTAATACATGGGATGGTTAGTCTCTAAGATGCACGGTGATTTGCAGTCTTCTTCATCCTTTTTCCCAATTTGAGCACAAGTCAATTTCATGGATAAAATGGTAAAGACTCAGTTTTGCCTTTTGGCATTTACATTTGTCAAAACTTCATTACAATTGTTGCAGACTGAGTTTTTTACATTGAACAACACCCCATCTCCTGAATTAACCAGCATGCTGTTGGATTCAAATTCAATTTTTATTTTTCTGTATTTTCGCATTTTCTCCTGTGTTCAATTCTCTTTGTTTATCCTTAACTTGCATGTTTTCAGGCATCTGCAATGAAGTGTGGCGTGACATTCAAAGATAAATTCAGAGAGGAAACATGGAGCATGGAGGAAGGTTGAAGAAACCTTGAATTTTATATAACATGGTTTGGATTTCTTAATTCGCATCGTGTTAAGCTCGTTGTGTACAGATATTCATAGTCTTCGAAATCGATCCACTTTCATAGTCATATGCTAAAAATCATCTGCTAGATTCACAGATAACAAATTGATCGAAAATATGATTTTAAGTTTATAATTTTTGGTCTTGTTATCTTTGAACCTGTCCAGAATATTGAGTTTCCCATATGTTGCATTTTTTTACTTGAACCGAATTGTTTGTGGGGGGCAAAAGCTCCGCTTGTCAATAAAACAATGAACGAGGTTGAGAAAAGTACAAAGGTAGGATGTTGAAAAGAGAGTGAAATAGCAAAAAGAAAAAGCTGAAAAAGTTTTGCCATGTGGTTTCTCCTGGTTTCTGCTGACGCTGAGAAATGGTCATCTGGATTTTTCTTTTCTCAGCATCGATGATTGATTTGCGAACACGCAGACCCATAACAGTTGATCTAGAAATCATGCACAATTACGTGTTTTGTTTGAAGTCCAAAAATATCTTGTATAGCTACCACCAATATCTTACACGAAAATCTCCATCTCAGCCCTCGTTTGATAATTATTATTTTAAAATTATACTCATTTTTAATCATAAATTTATACAATAAAATATTTTGAACATAAATTCAAAACTTTCCCTATTATTTAACCACATTTAAAAAAAAAAAAAATCATTATTCAAAACTCCATTTTTTTTTCTCAAATTAATGGTCAGTGACTCAAAATTCACTCAAAAATTTTACTACTAGATTCAGAGGAAGTTTGGTTGGGATTAAATTTTAATTTTTAGTAGATTGTGATAAAAGTTTTTGAAATGTGTGGTTGAAAAGATATGAAACACATGAAAGACGTGATTAATATTGATTGTTTAATTTTAACTTAAATTAAAATCCGATCCAAACAAGTCCTCAATTATCTAAAAATAATTACTTTCGTTTTTAACCACACATTCTCTATCAATCTACTATTTCAAAATATATTTTTCTAAAATAATGTGGCTCAAACACACCCTAAGACTTTCGTTGACATAACTAGCTCACATTTCATGATTTTAACAATAATTCATATTTCATACTTGTCCTAAGGGCATTTCACTAGGGATGCTTAGTTTGGGTTCACAAGTTTGCCCCACTATAAATCGGACGCTAGGTGACACGACCCGTCCCGAATCACCCCTAATGGACCCGACACGTGTCGCGCGCCGATGGTAGATACCAGCAAGTGTCGGACCCACCACCAAGGCAACCTAGACTTGCTTGACTGAAACATATATTTTTACGAAAATTTGATAGAGTTCCCTTGTAATATAGACTAAAAACCACCTGAAATATACTCAATTACCTCAAACCTGTACATATAACTTAAATCATAATACATCAGTCCCTTANAAAAAAAAAACCCTAAAAATAATTAGGAGTGTATCTCAGGAAAATAATTGTTAGGCGTGGAACTAGCAATGTTAGGAGCATCATTATCATTTTCATCCATACCCACAATCAGTTAAAATAGTCATTTTTCTTTATTCCAATATCGATCAAATTGTGATCATCCCTGGAATACTTTATATACAAATTAACTCCAGATACAAAAAGAAAATTATAGTTTTGAAGTTATTCATTTATCCACACTAATGGAAAATTCTGGTCAGTGTTACCGATTTTTTTTTATATAATTATTTCCTGTCTATTTGATATTATTCGTACTGTAGTTATTCATATGCGTGTGAAATAATAACCTTTTTTACCTTGAAGGTGTATTTTTTTTTTTTTTTTTTTTTTTTTTTTTCATTTGGGAGTAGTTTTTTTATGTAGGGTTTATTGATATTGCTGAGTGATTGTGTGTTTTCTGGCGACTTTTAGTTATTGGGAGTTTGATTTATGTTAAGAAATTTTGCTGAGTATTATGAAAACTGATGAATTAAGTTAAAAAGGAAAAATGTTTCTTAATATTGTGTGCTTAAATAAGTTTAGCCGAAGGCTCAGCTTTTGTAAATTCTGTTTCGTAACGATTAATATTAAGTTAGGTAGTGGTGTGCCTATATTCCAGGTTATATACATGTTCATTATATCTATACATGTGTATTTTTTTGTTTTTTGTTCAATACTAAAGCACGCAATATGTTGTCATCAGCTTATTTTCATTGTTTGTGAGCTTAGACTACTTATTTTTTGGGATGGTTTAGTGAGATATTAGTGGATGTCAATTTTTCCTGCATATATCACATACATTGGAATTCTTTGTTTAATGATAAGGCATGAGCTATGCCGTTTGTTATTTTTCTGGAAGCGTGAGCTAAATGTGTTAACTGGATTTTCCCTTCTCATCGGATAATTGGATAGCCATTTCATGTGCCCGGATGCCTTGCTGCCTAAAAATGATGCTTGTGCTTATGATACCGTGCAGAAAATCACCAAGAGACGATAGCGCCTCCAGTAGAAGGTGTTGCAGGAGGTGGGACAGCCTATGGATGGAGTGAAATATTGGTACGTGATCCTACTTTACTGAAAGGGGTGATTGATCCTGCGAAAGTTCATTCTTCAGAATTAGTACACGTGTGGTGCATGCCAAGCACGGCCAATGTCGGACCACAAGATATGCCACGAGCATTGGAGCCAGTAAGTTTGTTCAAATTATGTTTATGTTTAATAATAATCTATCAGGTTAATCATCTTCTAAATTTGGTATTATTCTTGTTATGATTACACCCTTAGTTTGCTTGTTTGATCTATATATAAAGGCACTGATGGAATCTCGTTGGATATTGCCGTACATCCAAATTCATTTTTATTTTTCTATTCTGGCCTTGCCTTGCCTTTTTTCCATTTCTATTTCACGTTTATGTACATATTTGAGGCAACAAATACTTTGAAACTTGTTGATAGCCACTTTCTGGTTTGTTACCACCGGAGTTTCGGGGATTATCCGTGAAAATTTGTTATAATGCATCTACTTTTCGTAGTTTCCTTGTCATCTGACACGGTTTACCTTCAAGATATCTCTCTTGGCAGCTAGAAATGAGAGGGAAAGTGTACAAATAGCTATACGTCCAAAAGTTTCTTGGGCTGGATCTGGTATTGCTGGGACTGTACAGGTCCAATGTACTGATCTTTGCTCCACTTCTGGTGATAGGTTTGTCTCTTTGACACACAAATATATCATTCGTTTATAATATGTGTATTTAAAGTTGATGTTGCCAATGATGCAGACTGGTGGTTGGTGAATCATTAAGAATGAGGCGAGTAGTGCCTGTTTTAGGTGTTCCTGATGCTCTTGTGCCCCTAGAAATGCCACTCGCTCAACTAAACCTGTTTCCTGGGTATTGATATCTTTCATGTTAAAGTGGACCCTGATTAGGTATCTATAGCTTGGAATCTTAGATAACATCAAAAAAAAAAAAATTGTTTTGCAGAGAAACAACTGCAATTTGGGTTTCAATTGATGTTCCAAATGCACAGCACCCAGGTCAATACGAAGGAGAACTCATAATTACTGCTACCGGAGATGTCGCAGAGTGATAGTCTTTCCTCTTTACTTTAGTTAATTATAAGTTTTGACGTAATGGATAATTACATTACATGGTTGACTCTTAGTTTTCTGATATCAACAACTGATACTTCAAATCATAAATTTGGGTTTCTAAGCATATTTTTTTCTACATTTGTTCATTCTAACTCATTACAGATCTACAGCACAGTTCCTGGGTAAATCTGAGAGGCATCAACTGTACAGGGAATTAAAGAATTGTCTTGAATCTCTTGATGTTGTTGAGCCCATTGATGGAAAATCACCGGATGAATTGGTGGGTTCTTTTTCACTAATACATCATCTAAAGCTTTTGTATTTAACCTAGTTTATGCATCAGCTATTCATATGTATTTCTGTTTTTCAGCTAGAAAGAGTGAAATCTGCAACCTCATCTTTGAGAAGAGTTCTTCTATCTCCACCATTTTCTGATTTGTTTTCAGAAAATGGGGTGGTGGATATGATGGATGAGGATGCTATTACAAGCCATTCAATACGACTGAAGCTAACTTTGACAGTCTGGGATTTTGTTCTTCCAGCGACACCTTCCCTTCCGGCTGTTATTGGTGTATCCTGCCTTTTTTTTTTCCCGAGCTCTAGGCATTTTTTGTTTTAAAAATGCACATGACACACTGGTGCTAGTGTGGTGGAATTGATTTCTTTATTAACCCTATACCGTATAATGTCTATTAGATTTCTTCCTTCCCATTAAAAAAATTTGCGGTCTAGTTATTGCTTATTGCCATTTACATGTTGTCAATCATGCTTAATCTGTTGAAAAGGTTTATTAGGAATTTTAATAGCCTTGAACAAAAGCCTAACACTCCCTTACCGAAGTGCATTTTGCTCCAACTATGTTCAGAGAATGGCAAAAAAACTAGATCACATGCCTCTAGTGTTCTTTTCTAAATCTGAATTTTGATAACTGATCTGTTTTAGCCCTTTCTTGTCCACCTATATTGTTCCTTTTTCTATATTTTTGTTTACAGTTACAACCGTTAATGTTTAGACGTCCACAATAACTGTTATGACTGCTAATGTCGGAAAACAGCATCAAGTGAAATATTGCAATTGCTGGAGTATAGGTATATCAAACGTTATTATCCATTCATATATTTTGATTTTGATTTTTGATTTTTGATTTTTATTTTTTGTGGGACTTGATTTATATGAGATGGAACATAACTATTACCTTTAACGTAAAGCGGAGTGAAAGGTTTATGAGCATAGTCTCCCTTAAACTTACTCAGATATCTGATACGGTTATTGAAGACCGTTTTGGTGTTGAACATGGAAGCAGCGAGTGGTATGAGGCACTGGATCAGCATTTCAAGTGGCTGCTTCAATACAAAATCAGCCCATACTTCTGCAGGTGGCGGGAAAATATGCGCGTTCTGACTTACACTTGTCCATGGCCAGGTAATACAATGAAGCAGATCTAGATGCTACTAGACTTTCAGGTAGTATACCGCATTTAGTTGCATTAGAAAATGAAGTGCATTTTTCAGTATCTGAACTTGTTGAATGTCAAATATTTTAAGCGCTAAGCATGGACATTTCCCTTAAACTGACCCTTCAATGTTGGTGCAGCTGATCATCCAAAGTCGGATGAGTATTATTCTGATCCTCGGCTTGCAGCATATGCTGTACCATATAGTCCAGTAGTCTCCTGGTGTGCAAACAGCTCCTTCACTAATTCTAGCTTATGTCTTTCGGTATGTATTATGATGAGAATTTACCTCTTGATGTGCAGCGGTGATACGGCAAAGGACTCTCTGCAACGAGAGGTTGAGATATTAAGAACAAAGAATCATTGGAGAAAAGCCTACTTCTATTTGTGGGATGAGGTTTGTACACGCTATTTTAAGTTGAGCTTGTGTGATTTTCCTATGTTTTGTAAGGGCGATTCGGGATTCTGGAGTGATGTCTTTGTTTTGGCTATAGTTCATTTTTACAAGCTGATGCAGATGAAAGTGAGTAAGAACAACAACACATGACTGCAATTTTTTGATTCGCACACATATACCAAAAAGCAATCGAAATTGGAGTAAAACTCTAAATTTGTTATATTTTAATTCAAACAAAGCCTAAGGAACCTACTTCCAGCCGCATTATTTAATTAAGAGCAAAATCTAATTGCTAATTGGAATAAAATTTGCCTTGTAGTCATTCAACTACTAAATAGTTATAAAAGACACCCATAACAATTAATAACAAAAGATAAAAATAAATATTAAAAATAACATAAATTAAAAGTACTATCTGTATTCATCACAATCTCATAGAAGATTTAATTTACTTTTAATCAATTACATAGCAAGAGAAGGGGAAGGAAAAGGAAAAGGAAAGGATTAAATGATGTAGGAAGGGAAGAAAAGAAAACAAGATGGAGAGATAGTGGCTGCCTGATTTCTCTTGTTTGGATAGCTGAAGGAGAAGGATAGGGACTGAGTGACTAATCTACTCTGTATCTATTAATTATTTACAAAACATGGCACTTAAGGAGGAAAAAGTATTACATGCAGAAGCATGAAGGATATTATTAAAATTTAGCCCATTTCTTTCTTGCTCTTTCCTATCTGCCTTTTGCTTCCTAAATATCCATCCAAATGTGTTCTGAGTTGTCAAGGAGCTTGAATAAGAT
>CAIGRH010038791.1:0-12243 GCA_903798295.1 Fraxinus nigra | reverse complement strand
TAGATTTTTAGGTGCTTCAGGATTTTGGATCCGAATTTTGTATGGATATTGTTACATTTTGGAGTTTAATTAACGATGATTATTGGAGTTATTTGATAGTGTTATCTTCTATTTTGTTTTGTGGTTAATTTATGTAAATCATTGTTCAAATAAAAAAAAATGTAAAATGATCTAGGACAACGTTCACTGAATGTTGCGGAAAGTGTCTATGGCAATGTTCATGAAACGTTGCGGAAAGTGTCTACAGCAACGTTCGTGGAACGTTGTTGTAGACCTTACGGCAATGTTCCGTGAACGTTGCCGTAGACACTTTCCTCAACGTTCAGCGAACGTTGTCATAGGGTCTACGGCAACGTTCAATGAACGTTGTAAAAAGTTGGAACTCTACGGCAACATCAAAGTACGCAACGTGCACCCGAACGCTGCAAAAGGTTTATGGCAACGTTTTTCGCACATTGTCATAGGCTCTTTATGGTGTAGTGGGGGGATGGGAAAAGTGTTTGGGCGGACAAGGTACATGACACGGTTGATTACTAATTGCGGGGTTGGAAGGAGAAGGCAAGGGTTTGGCTCAAAGGAGAAGAGAAGTTAAAAAAAAAGAGAGAGAAAACAAGTAGTATGAAAAAGGATGGAAAAGGAAAGGAAAAGAAAAGAAAAGAAAATGTAGGAGAACAAAAAAAGAAAAGTAAATTCAAGATAAAAAAAAAAAGTGTACGTTTTTTTTTTTACTGTGTACAAGTATGTATGCCGTAAAACTTTGATTTTCTTATCTAGTATTTTTTATGACATGTACAAATACGTGCCGTAAAACCCCTTTTTAATCTTACATATATTTAAAAAAAAAAAAAAAATTACAGCACACACGAACACACACCGTAAATAATTTTTTTAAAAAAATTTAAAAATCATAAATATTTTTTTTTATTAATCTATACGGCATGCTTGAGAAGTACGCCATAAATAGTCAACTTTTACGGCTTGCCAAAAATGTATGTCATAAATACTGTAAGTAATTGAATTATTACGACACACATTTAAGACATGTCATAAAAAGTCTGTTTTTATGACATACTTGATATGCTAAAAGAATGATGCTTGATATGCAAGCTATAAAAGAATGATGTTTGATATTCATTTTTAGTTCTTATAAGCTATAATTTTAATTCAATCCCAACTTTTGCTCCTCATTCAATTGGAGTTCGCTCTTGAGATAATTTCATGCAATTTTGATCCTTTAGCTTTCAATTTCTGCCAATTGGGTTCATGCATCCTCCAATAATCAATCTTAGGTACTAATCAACTATTAAAAGTGAGCAATTTAGTCACAAACTTTGATTTTTTCTTTGATTGTTTTTTGTATAATTCCATAAATTTGCCTCGGGTTTTTCCTAACAAACATAATTAAAACATTATTAAGCTCTGATTCATTCAAATTAATTGATCTCATTTAATGGCCCCGACTTATCAAAAATTAATATTATCGATAATTTAGAATGTTGTAATTTTGGATTCCATAGTACAGTTGAACTTGTATTATTGAGATTCGACATGGGGAACTGAAAATAAAACTGAAATTGGTCAAAAACTCCATTCATGTTTAATTGAAGTATTTCTAAATCCACTTCCAATACCTCAATTACTTGCAATTTAACTCTTTGACAATGTAAAGAACATTGATAAACATGGATTACAAATTCTTTAAACTTCAATTTACATCAACGAACAATACATTATCCAAAAACCATTACTGATTCAGTGAAATAAAATTAAACGAAAACGGATATTAGATGAAATTGTAGCACCTGAAATTACGTTGGTGCATCTTACATGAAGCAGGGAGCAAACGGTGGGAAGGCAAAGGGTAGAACCGTATATTAACTTGATTAAACTTAATCCCACCGCCGCCATAACATCCTCCGTTGAGAAAACAGGTTGATAACTTCGCTTCCATTAATGAAACCAGAACACACACACACACACACACACACACACACGGTGAGATAGTGTGTGAGAAAGAAATGGAGCGTTCCTCGATACGAGGAAACAAATGTAATGGTTGCTTAGGACCAATGACTGCTTATAGACTAGGTAACGTTAAAAAAGAGTAAGTTATATATCTTGTTCTCTTGGGCGATTTTTCAATCTTTTCGACAGGAATAATACGATACATCATAGTGCAAGGAAATGTGGGTGGACTGGGATAGATATCAGTGGCTACGAAACGTAGGGTCCACATTGGCTTGCGTGGGACATTTTTTTGAATAAATTTACGTGCATAGTGTAAAAAGTTGATAACAATTTTACACATGTTTGGCTCCATTTTAATTTAATATATTTTTCTCTTTTTCATTTTTAATCACATTTTCAATAAAATAATATTATACGTATTTTAACCACATTCTCCAAAAAATTATTATTTCAAAATATATTTTCCCCAAAACCTCGTTAAAATGTGGGTGTTTATATTCCATTTCATTCATTCTTCTTCGAATCGGTAACTGATTTAAGCCTTTTATTAATGAATTGCACATGATATACACAGCTTATGTATAATATCTATGTTGTTGATAATAGGACAGTTGAACTGATTGATAATACGGATGGAATGTGTAAAGTTTAGACAAAAAAAGGTACTATATATTCTGATTTTGTGGGGGCATTGCGCCATTCGGTTTTGCATCTCACAGTCAAAGTTTAGAAACTCTGTAACTATTAATAAATCTCTCCAAAAATGAAATAGTATGACCTACCATGTATTCTGATTCTCAGGATCATGTTCTCCAATAGGAACAAGTTAAATTGACAATTAAAATAATAATAATGCTACTCGTAGATAATGAAGTTGCATGATGGTTTACATATAGATGAGGTGCCAAAAAGAGAGCGGGGATTTTCGTTTTTTTATTTGGTTGAAAATATTGTGACCATATCTCATCTCATTATGTGTGTGTAAATCATTATATACATGTGGCACAACCGTTAAAATAATTCTAACCTACTTTGAATTACCAGAAACACAACCTTACTTGATATTGATTTCAGAACATTCTGCATACCATAGAGCAACTTAATTTTTGCCCTTGACGAAGAATTACAAAAGGAATTTAATCTAGATTATATAGATCCTCATATAGACTAATGGCTGATTTGGATGCTCACGATAATGTCAAAGAGGATAATACTCCCCTGAAAATACTTTCTTTACTTTTTCTTGATCCTTTGTTTGCCATTCCTACTCTTGTGGGTATAACTATCCCTTTTCATATACTGAGCCTGCACTTTTACAAAACAAATCTGTATGGTTTGCATGGATATGATAAAAAATATTTTGGTAAGCTTACATGGACAGCAGGAAAGGTACTGGTGAACGAGTTAGTGTCCAACAATTTTGTGGAACATCACTTGCCATTACAGTCAAAGAACATATGTCCAATTTTTGTGTCTGAAGGTAGACAAAGCAAAGCAGTCACAGAAGGAATCATTTTGTTTGTGGGCTTTCCACGATTGTGTTAGTCACTTTCTCCCTCATAATCTCACTAGTTGTTAATCCACAATTTAGAGATAAGTAATATACAGGAACATATCTTGGATAATTATTACAGGCACTTTTTATGGGTAAATATGATGTGATAGTATTTACATTTCGATAGGTTCCCATTAGACAATTTTACCGTATTATGTAATTATTTCTTTCAATAAACCAATAAACCAAATATAACACTAAGGGCGCGTTTGATTGTAAATTCTAAACAATTCAATTCTGAAGAACTTATTTGTATGGAAAGAAAATACCGCCCCGCCTCACTGCTATCACAACGATTATAATCCAATTACTTCGATGTGGTTGGAGATGAAGTCATTATTACTTTTTATTTGATGATAGGGATAAAACTGTCTTTTTAATAAAATTTTTGCTTGCTAACTTCAGATTAAGGTAAAATGGTTTATAAGGACTCAAGTGCAACTAATATTAGAAGGACATAAATGCTCGGTTTTGAAGAATAGAGACCAAGGTGCAACGTGTGTATTCTCGACCCCTTGTTTTGCCCATATTTGTGTTAGCTAAAAATCATATATTTAGCAGATTTGACAAAAGTTGATGAAATATATAGTTAAAAATTTGATAAAATTGTAAGTTTTATGAAATATGTATCTAAAATTAATTATTAACTTTGACTTATCTATTGTTTGGTATCCATTTTAACAAGGTTTTGAGGAAAATATATTTGAAACAATAATTTTTTCGAGAATGTAGTTAAAATATAAGAATTTTTTTTAGGCTTACGTATAATATTATGTTATTGAAAAATGTGATTAAAAATGGAAATGAGAAAAATATATTAAATTAAAATGGAGCCAAACATGTGTTAAATTTTTATCAACTTCTTAAACTATGCCATAAATTTATTCAAAAAGATTCCCACACAAAGCCAATGTGGTTACCACGTTTCGTTTCGTAGCCACTGATATCCAACACGTGTCAACTATCCCAGTCCACCCACATTTCCTTGTTCGTTGATTAAGTTTAATCAAGTTAATATACGGTTTTACCCTTTCCTTCCCACCGTTTGCTCCCTGCTTCATGTAAGATGTGTCAACGTAATTTCAGGTGCAACAATTTCATCTTATATCCGTTTTCGTTTAATTTTATTTCACTGACTCAGTAATGGTTTTCGGATAATGTATTGTTCGTTGATGTAAATTGAAGTTTAAAGAATTTGTAATCCATGTTTATCGACGTTCTTTACATTGTTGAAGAGTTTATTTGCAAGTAATTGAGGTATTGAAAGTGGATTTAGAAATACTTCAATTAAATATGAATGGAGTTCTTGACCAATTTCAGTTCCCCATGTCGAATCTCAATAATACAAGTTCAACTATACTATGGAATCCGAAATTACAACAGCAACAACAAATTAGTAGCACAATTGGCTTTGCTTCTTTTGTAGAAGAAGCCAGCTCTTTTTTTGGCAGTACCACTCTTGATATTGTCCAAAAAGAAGCCAAATTTGACTCCTTTTTTTACTTTTGAGCTTAGCCAAACATGCTCTAAATCTTGTTCTCGGTAACTTCATGATTCATTGTTCACTGCATGGTTATTTCTTACATTCGAAAATGATCAAAACACGGTTCTCATACGTTTCACCACTATAAGATACTCCTTTTTTGTATTTTTTCATTTTGTACTCTGGACATATTGATGGTATTAGTAACTGGTTATCAAAATATTTACAGTCTACAAAATAAGAGGCAGCCTGCAAAGAAAATCAACCCTGATCATCCCGAAAATATAAATATTGAGGTTAAATGCGATGAAGGCTCTGATCCTGGCATCTTCTCCAAAGATGGCTATTCAGATTCAATTGAAGAGCCTGAGCTCATGTCTGATGATAGTATCCCTATTACAAGAGAAGCTGAACGTTTAAATGAAGAAGATACAAGGAATTCTTCTGCACCAGAAGTAGTTGACTCCGTGGCAGAAGCTAAAATTTTTCCAAATGAGATTGCGCCGCGTTTGGTATGAAACAAAACTTTACTTCTTCATGAAATTTTCAATCTTGAATTTAGTTTTTCTCTTTAAACAATTCAAGATTAAAATAGACATTATTATCTCCCCATCAAGCTTAAATTGTTGATCTAATTTTATTTATTGTTGGATGAAAACATAATTGACTTTTGCAATTGTTGCTGGTCAAAATCTGAACGTTTCAAGAGCTATTGTTATGTTATATGTTGTTCGGACTTAGGCGTGGGTGTTGAACATGGGCATAGATCAAAAGTATCAGCCACACTATTTTTGTCAATTTTAGTACATGGAGATTTGATTAGTAAGTGTTGACTTTGGATACAAATAACTCATGTAACTATTTTGTACTAATATCAGGATGCTCTATATGTATTTTTATGTGAAGTTCACAATATGAAACATATAAATATATTGCTCGAGAAAAGAATGTACATTATAACTAAAACACGATAGGAGAGAAGACATCTTTCTTCCTTAATTAATAAAATTTCGTTGTTGGTTGGTGTTATTTTCTTTTTTCCCTCTTTTCAAAGGGATTAAATGATTTTAGCCCTCCCATCCAAAAGGAGGCTTGAAACCTGGCCATTGACCAATAAAGCTTCGCAGACCACTTGACCTAGGCCTTGGCCTAGTGTTAGATACTTTCTCAGCGAAGAGTCAGTCACTTTTTAAAGGTCGTACACCTGCCCATTCTCAGTTATGGTAGTTTCCATATTCTATTTTCTAACAATAAATCATTGTATTGAGTGTTTTTATCATTGAACTTGTTCTCAGTCATATCTAAACATCACGATGAATATCTATAGAAGAAATTATTTGTACTTTGAAGGGATGAGTTTTTGAATACGACACATGTTTGTCTCATATATTAGCTCTTTACAAAATGGTATACAGAGAGCTGAACGTGGATGGTATTTATTTAATAATCTGTCACAGACAATAACAGAAGGCCTTTATATTTTCATTCTAGATTTGGGTAGATGATTTTATTAAATTTATTTTAATTGGTTATTGGTCTTTATTTATTTGAACAATCAGAGTAAGAGCATAATTGAGATTATAGTTATATCACTTTTTGTTTGAGACAGTCCACCAATACAGTGGGGAAATCGGAAGGTGGTGAACAACTTTCGGGCATTCATCTTGAAGATTTAATTGGGATGATAAGAAACGCAGGAAAAAGTAAGTCTTTTTCTCTCAAAGAACCCATTACGGTTTTTAGGTAGAGTTCTATGTTGTTGTATTTTGGGAACTTCACCTAATTTTACATTACTTGCTTATTGTGCTATAGATATTCATCTTCTCAACGATGCTCGCATCCGTGCGCTTGACGGCCTTGAAAAGATTCTTTGTGAAAAAGAGGCTTCGCAGGGAGAAATCAATATTTTGGAGACAAAGCTGGCTGAAACTGATGTACTGCTGAGAGTAGCTGCTCAAGAAAAGATACATGTAGAACTCCTTGAAGACCAATTAGAAAAGCTACGAAATGAATTGTCTAGCAGGAATAGCAGCGAAGGGATCATGTACGATGTGAATGCTTCGATTCCTTTTTCTCAAATTAATAATGTGAATTCTTGTAGAGAAGAATTAGAACTATGGAGAACAGATAATATCTCACTCAAGCATGAGCTAGAAACACTAAAGACAGAGCTTAGTAATCTCAAGAAAACAGATGAACGTGTTCACATATTGGAGAAAGAACGATTATCTTTGGAATCATCTATAAGAGAACTGGAGTCTAAACTCTTTGCTTCTCAGAAAGATATTTCAAAACTTTCTTCACTAAAATCAGAATGCAAAAGTTTGTATGAGAAGGTATAGAATTTGAAGCAGTTAGACATCTCTTTTCGAGATGTACGTATGACGAACGCTTAACTATTTTTTATATTCATTTGAAAAATTTGATATGACTATGATATAGTTCTCGAAAACGAGCTTCTAGATGATGTAAGTGATTTGTGGATTCAGCTAGCATACGATCGCCGGTTAATTTTTAAAGTTAGCATATTATCGAAATTCTTGAAATACTAGTTTGGAATGGCCTACTTTGATCTATCGTAACTTTTGCTACGATTGGTCTTTGCGCGCCATTAAGGAATGAAAAATTAAGTCTTGAGCATTTCGAAATAGTATTAAAAATGTATTGTTGCGACCTCATTTGACATTCCGTAAAAACAATTTCAATTTTTTTGAAAAAAATCAAAAGTCAAAAATTTTGTGGGTCCGCACCATGCATACAATTTTCTTGTGCTTTTACTAGGAAAATAATCTTTCATGAGTGACTTCAACAACTTCTCACCTGACAAAAGTATAAAGGATTGAATTACTCTTAAGAGTATAGGGCCATGTTGGCCTTGTCCGTCTGGGAGGCACACGTGGCACCCCCTATTGGCTGGGGCTCTGCCGTGTAGGCTCATAAATTGATGACACAATATTTAAAAAATAATAATAATAAAGAAAAAATAAATTATAATTAATAACAGAGAATACTTTTCTCTCAACAATCAGAAATCAAAACACCCACAACATTGTCATTAGTCGTTACTGATGGGGATGTTTTAGTGATGATTGACGATAACATTAACTATATTCAGTTTAAATTATCGATAATATTAATTTTTGATAAGTCTAGACCATTAAATGAGATCAATTAATTTGAATGAATCATAGCTTAATTATGTTTGTTAGGAAAAACTCGGGGAAAATTAAAAAAAAAAAAAAGGGAAGAAAAACATAAAGAAATTCAAAGTTTGGGACTAAATTGCACACTTTTAAAAGTTAATTCGGACCTAAGATCGATTGTTGGAGGATGCATGAACCCAATTGGCTGAGATTGAAAGCAAAGGGATCAAAATTGTATGAAATTATCTCAGGAACGAACTCAAATTGAACAAGGAGCAAAAGTTTGGATTGAATTAAATGAAACTTAAAAGGCTGGGACCATCGTGCAATAAAGAAAGCACGAGCGGAGTGAAAGCCGCCCCGCGCCGGTATGTTAGACAATTGACAGGAAGCTAAAAAGTAAAACGGCGTGTGGGCAGTTGAGCAACTGGCTCGTACGCGCAAGCAAATTACTATGGACCTTAGCCGCAATCTTCGGAATGAATCATAATTTTAATCTAACTAAAGTTCTTAACACACTTAGCTTGATTTTCGGACTTCTATAAATACAAAACATGCTACTCCATCCGTTCCATTTATATATGTTGATATTGTTTTTCACAGGGATTAAAACTTTTTATTTAATATTATTGAAAAAGTAATATTTTGCCCAAAACCTTCCTAATTTACCCTTATTTATATGTACGATCTCAAGATTAAATAGAGAAAATTGATTATAATTAGATAAATTAAATAAGGCTATATTTGTAAACGAACGAAACAAAACATTCTCAATAAAAAATGACTACATAATTGGGACAAAAAATAAAGAAAGTTACCATATATAAATGAAACGAGGGAAGTATATTTTAAGAGAGAAGATCAAAAAATTGAAGATTTCAATCTTGGATTTGAAGATCAACACATTTTGCATTATTTCATGATTAGGATGATATTTTTCCATTATTATTCTTGCAATTCATATAAAATCATAATAGGCTAGATTGTTTTTGCATTGGATGAAAATGAACCCTGTTTTTTTATTTATTTTAATTTAAGACTAGTATATTAATATTTTTTGCGTTTCTTGATTAATTTTACATACCTATTACATTATATAACTATTGGCCATCAATTGTTGAGAGACTCACAATAAATTTAAAACATGATAATATTAACATATGTGGAATAGAATGTTCACTCTAAATTATCGATAAGTCGGGGCCATTAAATTAGATTAATTAATTTGAATGAATCAGAGCTTAATAATGTTTTAATTATGTTTGTTAGGAAAAAACCGAGGCAAATTTATGGAATTAGACAAAAAAATGAAAGAAAAAAAATCAAAGTTTTGGACTAAATTGCACACTTTTAATAGTTGATTCGTACCTAATATTGGAGGATGCGTGAACCCAATAGGCAGAAATTGAAAGCTAAAGAACTAAAATTGCATGAAATTATCTCAAGAACGAACTCCAATTGAATGAGGAGCAAAAGTTGGGATTGCATTAAATGAAACTTAAAAGGCTGAGACCAGTGTGCAATAAAGAAAGCACGCGCGGAGTGAAAGCCGTAATGTGCCAGTTTGTGAGACAATTAACCGGAAGCCAAAAAGTAAAACAGTGCGTGGGCGGATGAACAACTGGCGCGCACGCGCAAACAAATATCTAGGGACCTCCACTATAATTTTCGGAATGAATCAGAATTTTAATTTAACTAAAGTTCTTCACTCGCTTAGCTTGATTTTTTGAATTCTATAAATACAAGATTTGGTCAAAACATTGCAAACTCTCTCTAGCCTCTTAATATATATCAATTTCATAAATTCATAAAAATAAATTGGTCAATTGCTACTCCCCCGTCCCATTTATATATGCTGACTTTTTCCCACATGAATTAAGAAATTTTATTTAATATTATTGAAAAAATATTTTTTGTCAAAAACTTTCATAGTTTACCCTTTTTTATATTTGTACTGTCTCAAGATTAAGTAGAGAAAACTAATTATAATTAAACAAATTAAATAAGGGTATATTAGTAAACGAACAAAACAAAACATTCTCAATAAAGAAATATGACTATATAATTATGACAAAAAATAAAGAAACCCAGCTTATATAAATGTGACGGATGGAGTATATTTTAAGAGAGAAGATAAAAAATGAAGATTTCAATCTTGGATTTGAAGATCAACACCTTTTAAATTGTTTCATGATTCAGGTGATATTTTTTCAATATTCTTCTTGTAATTCATATAAAATCATAATAGACTAGATCATTTTTGTATTGGATGAAGATGAATCTGATTTATTAATTTTTATTTTAATTCAAACTAATAGATTAATATTTTTGTGTTTCTTAATTAATTTTGTATACTCATTACATTATTTTATTATTGACCATCAATTAGATAATTATTTGTTTGTTGTAGTGTTGGGAGACTCACAATAAGTTTAAAACGTGACAATATTAACATATGTGAAATAGATGTTACGAATAATATTTATCACGTGTGCAATTATATAGATAATCTAAAATCTAATTCATTCTATCTATTTGAATTCCAACAATGAATAGAACCAGGTCATCACTAGAATATAATAAATTTGTACATTACATTTATCGATTATTAAAAACGCATGAATACGACTAGAATACAATGAAGAATTAAAATAAATAACAATAGGCATGTTCTAAATTCAATACAATCATTTATAATTTGATATAAACCATAGTTTCAAATTAATTTTAGCATAATCACAATCAAATCTCTTTTGTGTCATATAATTCGAATTCAATACAAAATTAGTAAATTCAAATTGAAATTATTCGTGTGGGATGATACATTCAACCAACTAAAATCTATTACTTGTCAATGATTCCGTACGCTTACTAAACAATTTTTATTAGAATTGCCGACAATGATCTTTGGTTGTTCTCAAAGATTTTGCAGCACAATATTTTTCGATAAATTATATTAATGTTCTTCATGGTAAATGTCCATGAAGTG
This sequence comes from Fraxinus nigra, assembly GCA_903798295.1. Taxonomy (NCBI): domain Eukaryota; kingdom Viridiplantae; phylum Streptophyta; class Magnoliopsida; order Lamiales; family Oleaceae; genus Fraxinus; species Fraxinus nigra. The sequence continues at coordinate 1,105 of CAIGRH010038791.1, read as the reverse complement.
CAATAATGAAAATAGTTTGAAACTCGGAAATTATTATTATTATTATTATTATTATTATTATTATTATTATTATTATTATTATGACAAAAAAGACTTCAACATCTGAACATTTTCATCATAAAAATTGGCAATAAAATAAAATTAAATAATGGAAGATAATTAATTGAATAATTATAACTGGACTTATAGTTTTCACATAATACACTCCTGCTTTTAAACCATCCTTATTACATAAAATTGGGAAAAATTAAGAAAACTAATTTAAAAACATAAAAATGGTTAAATTACAGCAAAACATATGCATAATGTTAAACTAAATGCATAAATTGTTATTAATTTTTTTTAAAAAAAATCATTCTTTTCTTTCACACATTTCAGAAAAGTAAAACCATAAAACTTCTTTAAGATATTAAAATAAATCATAAATTGTTGATGTTAGGTTTTTAGTGTGTTGGCAATTTTTTAAACAAAAGAACTGTTATAAAATAGTTGTAAAAGTCAATGTGTTATTTTGTTGGTAGCATAGTCCTTGAAGGAGTCCATGATGCCAAGATGATCACATATAATCAAGGGAATACAATTAGAAAACTAAAGAGTGTCAAAGAGCCACACAAATTATATTCCAAATTCTCAACCGCAACTTATAATGCATTTTCCACATAGAAGAAAATTGTAATATGGATAAAGCTATTTCTAGACGATTATAGCCATGTGAGTTAGCTTTGTAATGTATTTTGAATTACCCTAACCGGATATCGGGAGAAAAAAGTTATGATCAATTGTTGCTCGCATGTTGCTGAGGTAATGCTCGAGTGACAATGTTTCCTAAGGAAACCCTAGTTCGCATTTTAAAGAGTTTTAATGGGCCTAGAATACCTAACTACCTTTAACTATAAATACTCAATCCCTTGCACTTTTTTTTTTTTTTTGTGGTTGTCTATTATTCTTTTACCTCATATCATTCTTTAGAGATCCAAGAAAACATTCATTCTTTGTAATTTGTCCTTTCATTATTGAGATCATTTAACCACACTTTAAAAAAAAATCAAATTGAAGAATCTAAAACACTCACTTTCTGAATTCAAATTCAGGAAAGTAATTTCTC
>CAIGRH010038773.1:0-14820 GCA_903798295.1 Fraxinus nigra | reverse complement strand
TGCTATTATTACCATTTTCATTCAAATCCATCGCAAATGACGAAAACAAAATGCTACAATTCCCTCTTTCCTTCACTTTACCAGGATTTAAAAAATCCGCGACGCCACCAGTTCCCGAATAACAATTTATACTATCCAGCGGGGAACTGCACCCGTCAAACCCGGAAAAATGGGACTTCTCCATGATGCTGGAAATGACACGATCACCTACAAGCGAGCTGCAATTCTGCAACAGAAGACCGTTTCGCCACGTCAAGGCGTAATTCGGGCCGAAGAGTTTGGAGAGTTCTTCAATCGAGCGGTTGCATTTCGCCGGGAGATTGATCATGATATTATCTGATGTCACGCTCTCGACTAGGAAATCACCTATCTTGATATTTCCAGCCGTACAATTCAACTTGATCCCGCAACCATCGGAGAACCCAAATGGGTATGGCACACTGTTTTTCGCCACTCCACAAGATCGAACACATTTAGACGAATTATTATTACTTTGTCCATTTGATAAAGCAAACAAAAATGGAAAAACTAGGTAAAGGATCATTTGGCGAAAAATCATTGCTGCAACACGGAAGAATTCTTAACTGCTTCAAGAATACTTCCACAAGGAAAAAAACTGGAAATGAGTGAACCCAGTTATTATAGAGAAAAAAACATGATGGATAAGACAAGGTTGACTTGAGAAAACGATATTTATGGAGGAATTTAAAGGGCACAGTTGACGTTGTTGGGGGAGGAAATAAATGCGTATTTGATATTTCCCATATTAAATGTTTTGTAATTGCCGTGTCGTTTCGATTATGGTAGATTCCAACAATCTTCTTCCAAATTTCAGAAAAAATTGATTGATCGAACAGTAATAGAGACAGAAGTTAGATAATTGGAATACTTCTCCCGGGAAAGAGGAGAGTTTATCTGGTTTTAGCGTTTACTACAATTTAATAAAATGACGTTTATACCCTCATTCTTTTTGGATGATTTCAAATAACCCCTTCTAGTTTGTATACTCCCAACTTATTTACCATTCATCTCCATATATTTATAATTTAGACCGTTTATAAATATTTTTCTAAACATGCTTTCAGTCGGGATTGAAAATTGCAAATGACAACTCTCTCTCTCTCTCTCGGCAACAACCTCAAAATTATGTGATCAATAAATAATAACTAGCCAGTTTCCTAATTAATGTTGTGGTCCACTCCGTCTTCAATAGTGGAGATAATTTCCGAGCATAACATTATGATACCAACCACCTTAGGCCTTTTTGATTCACAATCTTAAAAAAGTGGACTTTTTTAATACTCATTTTTAATCACACAATTTTCAATTAAATAATATTACACCCAAATTCAAAAAATTTCATTCTTTTTTAACCACATATTTTCTATTACATCACTATTTAAAATGTATTCTTTTCTTAAAAATGTGCATCAAACGGGGCTTAATAAATTTGACTTAAGTTAGCCTTTTTTTTTTTTTTTAAATTAACCTAAATTTTCTCTGCTATGGCTTCTTTTCAAAATTTTATTTGAGACAGAATTAAAAGATTCATTTCCTCATTGTATTTTTTAAATAAGAAAAATAAATAATAATATAAAAATTCGATTAAATATTTGATCCTAATTTTAAAACACGTTAACAATATTTTTAGACGAAAATTATGATTAAGGACAAGATTTTTTAATCAACGAACTGTTAAAAATAAGAATGTGATTAAAAAAAAAGTTAATGATAAAAGTTTGGTAATAAATAAAGATATTACCTTTAATGTAATTAAAATGTGGTGTATTTATTAGGGCTGGAGAAAACTCTCGAATCGAAATGTGCCCGAACCTAATGGTTCTTCATAAGTTAAATACTCGAATGGATATCTGAATCGAGAACCGAAGGGTTTGAGTTGGTTCTAACCCAAGAATTGAAGAATCGAATCTAAATTTTTTTTAAAATTTTTTATATTGAATTAATTAAATTATTTTAATTTTTTCTAAACAAATTAGCAAATTAGTCAAACAAACCAATTAAGTCCGATATTTTAATATTAGTATCTACTTTTTGGTATTTGTATGTATTGAATTGATCTTATTGGACAACTTGTTATTTATATATTTTAAAATTGTGATACATTAATTTGTAAAAGTTACGAATGAACATGTTTTTAGTTATATTTATATAGTATTGCTGTAAATGTTAAAAAATTTAATTATGGTACGTAATCAAACCGAACTTGAATGGTTCAACAATTATATTTGGACTCGACAATTCTATTTATTAAATACCTAAAAATTTTCAATTCGATTCTCTTCAAAATTGAACCGAATCGACATATGTCCAACCCTAGTATTTATAGAAAATTTGGTGCAAATATAATAAACCTTTTTGTCTAAATTCAAGATGTTTTTTTATTAGGGGTCTATTTTAACATCTTAACTCCTACACTTACATTTTTTAAAAAAGATTATTCACACAACACACGACGACAACATATTTGTTGCCGCAGAAACCCTAGAGCTAAAACCCTCGCCTTCAATCAATTGAAGAAGAATTGGAACATAAAAATGTCGGATAGAGAAGAAGTTGATAGCGACTCCGGTGCTCCCGAGGAGTTTACAGTCCAGCAGGTTTGTCAACTGTAAAATCAGAATTTGTATAATAAGAAAGGAAAACTGCTTATTAAATTGTCTTGCTCGTTCTTTAATTTTCAGGGAGTACAACAGGACGAGGAGATTAGGAAAGTCCAAACAGAAAATAAGGCGCGGTATGAGACTTCTATTTTCATTTGGAATGTAAATTAAAATTTTTAGCTTAGAAATTATCCTAACGAACAAAGCGCACGGCTGTTAATGGAACTCCTATGTGACTGCCAAATTATGCTGTCATGTTGTCGGATAACAAGTGAACTGATGTCAGAGTTTAAGCCCATATTAGGTTTTATTAAAACCTAGATTTTTAGTAGATTTTTATAAAACTTGAAAAAAAATGTGTGGTCGAAGACTTGATAAAAGTTGTGTGCTCGTGAGATGTGCGGTTGAAAATGAGTTAGAAAAAAATGAGCCTAAAACTGCTCGAGAATTTTAGGATTTTCGATTGGAGATGTAAAATTGCTATTGATTAGAATAGCTGGGCAGGATTTTCTCTTGGAACGTGTAGCATTCTCCCATGGATTCTAAATTGAAGGGCATTATTTTGGAAAAGAAGTTTCGAGTAGTCGTACGAAATTTCCTTCAAATCATAGTTTTGCTAATTGATGAAGATTTATTGAGTTTGAGGTTTGAACATTAGTTTTAACTGATAACTACTATACTATGTCTCTTACTCAGTCTTTGTCAATTAATTATGATGAAAATGGGGGTTTAGGGGATACTGTAGAACTATATTGTTGATATTTCCTGGTTGCTTGCGGTTGATTTGCCAGCATCCTTTGAATTTTTAGATAATTATAATGCTTCATGTTGGTGGTTTACATTATTTCTCAGTCAAACTCTTGAGAACTTTTAAGAAATTGATTCTCTTACAAGTGAATTGCCTCACAGTAATTGTTAGTGAGGATCCATATTGTATGTGACAAAGAATGATCCTTTTCTTTTATAGGGTTGTTCGCGAAGGAAAACAACGTCGTAAAAAGTGGGCTGAAAAGTTGACTCCACGACCATCACGCAGAGATGGCAGCACCAAAAATAAAACAAAAACCAAAACAGACGAAGAGTCTCAGGATAACAAGGGAATGCTACCAAACGATATTGTTCAACACATTGCAGCTAATGAGAAAGCACATAATAAGAAGTATGCTACCATACTTTCTATGTGCTTCCCTTTTGCCCCAGGTGTATGCATGTGTTGCTGTGCTCGTTTCCGTAATTCAGATTTTTAACCAAGAGAATTTGTTTCATCTGCAGGAAAGTGTTCTCATCAGACTCTGAAGACGAAAAAGCTGAGAAGAATGCTTCTAAAAAGAAAAGGATAAAAGATTCTAGGCGAGTCTTGCCTTTCACTCTCTCACACATAAACACACATGCTTGTGCACATGTTCGTATATGCTAGCTCATATCTGATGATTCCCTGCAGATGTGGTGCCTTTGCAAGAAAATTTCTTACATGAAGATTGACTTAAATAACATTTTTGTTTTCGATTTTTTGACAGGCTAGATCTTGTTATGTTAAAGGACCGGCCTGCTCAATGTCCACAAAGTTCACTGGACTTTTTGAAGAAACGAAAGATGCAGGTTGCGAGATCATCTGATGTTTTGAACAATTCAAACCAAGCATTGCGCCTCCTTTCCTCTTCTGGCTTGCTAAAGTAAGATTGGAGATGAATGGCAAGTGTACATCTTACTGTGCAATGATATGATATGTTATTCTAGTGTTTGCCAAGCATAATTCAGTAAGATTTGTAACTCCAGTGATTTTATTTGTTTAAACCCTTAGAAAGGGGATACATTTTATATATTTAAATTTAGTATTCAACCACCACCTACGCCCAACCCCAACTTGCAGGCTGGATATATGCTTTCCATCTTAGGCCTGAAAGGACTTAAAACCCAGAACCTCTTCCAGCTCTGTACTTTGTTGAAATCACCTCATCTAAAAGTTTGAACGGTTAGAGAGCATATTTTTATTTTTTTGCATTTAGCATCGGTAAATAGTCTAGAGGTGGACTTGCCTGATGTCTGAACTAAAGGAATGTCCAAATATGATTTGTGCTCTTCTGATGACAGATTATTGACATTGCCAAGTGGTATCCATTTTTCCTCTATACATCCATAATTTATAGGTTGTTCCAAATCAGCTTCCATTTCTATTTGCAATAATTATGCAAAATATTATTAGCTGTCGCTTTTACAATAAATTATCTTATGCTCCCCATGAGTGCTTGTGACTTTACTCTACTCAGACATCCAATAAATTTGTCTACAATGTTAATAGTATAATTAAATTGTTAACTTTTATCAGCTATTTCTTTAAACTTTTTAAGTGCATCTTATTTAACTTAACTTTAAAGTGATCTCGCTTTGGGTTTCCAACATACTACAAATAAAAGGTGCGATTGATTTGTAAAATTGTAATATGAAGGTTTAAATTAAAATTTTAGCAACTCTAGTGATTCTGCAAAATCAAAGAGAAGGATAGGGTAGTTATCTTGGTTCTCTCTACATTGCATCAGACCTGAAAGACCATACTGTTGCCCTTGTTGTATGGAGTATAAAGTGTCTTCTATGAGATGAATAACTAAATACGTGACACTGTAAAAAAACCATTCACTTGATGATTTTCGGAACTTAAAAATGTGATTATCTGGGGGAGATTCAGTAAAAGAAAATGAGTATGCAAGATAGGGAAAGGATATCTTTTGCCAGAAATGGAACTTTGGAAAGTAGCCTCAATTTCACTTTAGATCTTGCATTATTTTATTTTATATTTGGAATGGATAGAAAGATGTGAAACGCTAGGACCTCACTTCTATTTGCAAAACGGAGTTGTAGATGGTGGCATCTAGGAGCAGACCTCTCTGATATTTGTGGATGTAAGGTGGAAACTTGGAATCACATGATTTTTTCTTCGCATTCTGAGTTAAAGCAATAAATCTGTGTATGCATATCAAATTTGAGACATACTTTTTCGTCTTGTATATCCATTGAAGAGGCAGTTTTCCTGTTTATTTTAATTTTGTTTTCAGTTTCTGAGGTACCTGTAGGATGTAAGCATATTTAAATCATAAGTATGTGCTGAAACTATGAACTGTGTGCTGTCTCCTTTGAATTGGTTATAATTTACACTATAGTTCTATTTATGCGACTTCAAAGTCCAACATATGTATTTGGAGGAGAGATTGTAGATCACTAGATAAAAATATTTTCTCAAGCATAGTTTGTTCGTGTTTTTGTAAATATCGGAGCATTTGTTTCTTGAAAAGAAATCTTCTCTATACTGTCACCCTCTGTTTTCCTTATAAAAAAATTATGTCTTGGCACGTAACTCTGGTGTAATGTACAACACGTTTACACTGTAAAATAATTTTTACTCACTCTCTCTTTAACATTATTAGTAAGCATGTCGAACACATTCGTAAGTTCAGTTCAAATCATCTTATGGGTCTTACAGTTGGAGATTTTAGGATGTGAGGCAGAAATTTTGCTACCTTATTACCAAACCAAGACACTCAGTACGAGAAAGAAATTAAATCAATGATGTAAACAAATCAACATATAATCTATTTCAGTAAAGACAGCTTAAAACATACATACATACATACAAACCCTCAAGACTCATCGCCTGGGACTTTCCAGGCATTTCACTGAGATATAGCCTATAGAATCGGGCCTTGAACATTTTCCACTGCCATCCTTCTAACAGATGACACGCCCTCTTCTCCACCCTCATACCCAACACTTCACTTCTAGCCGCCAACAGCCTACATAATCCGATGACTCATGGGAAGGAGAAATTATCACCCTGTTCGAGCCATTTCTCGTTATAATCTGATACTGTACCTCCATCCTCTGGTGCACGTATTGCCTGGAAAGTGTGCTTAACCTTGTTCAATGTCTTATGGTACCGTAAACGCCTGAGAACAACGTCTTTGTCGAGTCTTTGGGCTGAACGTTGAGTCGAGGATGATTTGAGAAAGAGCTGGGTGGTGACTGAATCGACGGTTTCAGCCGCCTCGGTCACCTTTTCTGATTCAGAGAGAGATGGCCGGTTTTTGGATATCATAAAAGCCATTTCTAGCAAGGACAATTTGAAGAGGCAACGTGAGGTGACTGCCTGTTTATAGAAGTGCGGAATGCTTTCTGTGGGCCTGGTTACTGTTAAAAACTAGGATATATCTCGTTCTTTAAATTTTGGTCCCAGGTTTTTCTTTTAGGCAAGTGGTTTCACCTTCGAATGCGGCTTGGGTTTTAGTGCTTCAAACTAATGGTCCACATGAGTGTATTAGCAGTTGTTTGATCCCATTAATTTCAAAATACATTTTTTTCCTTTTTTTTTTCAGCTACACATTTTTTCAATAAAATAATATTACAATTTTTTTAACTATACATTTTATAACAATATATTATTTCAAAATGCATTTTTCAATAAAAATGGGGCTCAGACAAGCTCTTAATATTAATAACAATAGAAACATGAGCTTCTTTAAAAACTCTCTATTTTTAAAGAGCATATTCTATAATTTAATGAGCATTTATAAATTTAGAGAGTAAAAATTCTTAATGCTCTAATAGGCTCTCTCAGAAAAAATAAATAAATAAATAAATAAAAATTATTATTAATATTTTTTTGTATATTTTATTTTTACTAGTTTTCCTTTAAATTATTATATTATTTTTCTCCATTGAAAATTGACATACTTTGAATGCACTTAATTATAAAAAGTAGGTATGACTATCCAAATTTAAAGAGTGAAACTCACTCTCTAAATTAAAATGTTAGTTTAAATAGTCTTTTAGAATATAATTTTATGTGTTGATTCTTTAAAAAGACGACATTTTATGTTTGAAAAGTTTATTGGAGATACTCTAATGGTAATAATAATAATCATAATAAATCAACAAAATCAAAGAGATAATTAATTGGTTATTTTTGTTCAATTTAATAAAAAATATATTTTAAATTATGATGTAACAAAAAAAAACATTATTTGAAATGTATTATTACTTTAATAATAATGTTATTTTATCCTGAAACTATTTTAGGGTTTGTTGGTATGCATTTTTACTTTTTTTTTTTCTTAGAGAAGTTATCTTTATTTTCGTTAAAAAAAAAAGTTTTCTATTTTGGAAGTGCTTTTAGAAGTTACGACTTTCTTTAAAAGTTTTTTTTAACTAGAAGAAATAGTTTCATGAAATTAGTCGGCGATTTAACTTTTCAAAAGCACAGTCGCAAGGGATTAAGAGTTATACAAGCGCTCTTACCGGTCATAGATTAATGAACTTCCCTACCCATATCCGTATGTCATTATAAGATTGCTAATTTTAGGTTTAAGGTTAAATTATCGGAAAGTGCACTAACGGTGTCCATTATGTAGGTATGGTTGCAAGCTTTGTACTTAAAATATATCATGCGAATAGTGTGTTTGAGCTTTTCAACTCGTGCGTAGGGAAGGCTGCCCCATGGATTTCAGGAACTTGGGAGCCCAAGGGACGAGATGTCCATCTCACGTGGTATTAGAGCAGGATCGCTTTGAACGTTGTGCGGTTGATTGCGAGAAACTGATGGCGCACGTTCTTGCGGAAACGAATTTGGGACTGTCGAAGACGTGACAAACCGTGACAAACCTCAAGATGTGTGGCAAAGCAGAGCTCGCAAACAAATGAAATTGATGATGGAAACCTTTGGGGATGGTGGAAATAAAGGCATGCGTTGTGTGGTTGAGCACATCTACATGAAAGTTTGTTTCATAGAGCGTGAGAAATCATTGCAAAGAAAATCACAAAGAGGGGGCATTTGTTTGGGCATTTCGACATGCAGTATGACGTTGCGGCCAGAGGAGCCGTCCATCCGAGGAACCAATGCGAGGGCAGAGGGTGAAAGTTGGTGTTGAATGTGATAAGTACAGGTTACTAGGGAAAAGGAGCAGGGGCACTGTAGACACCCATCCATCAGGAGAAGTGTCGTAATTGTGGAGAATTTTCGTACATATTGGCTTAGAGGATAATGCAATACATAAATTGCTCAAAGATGCGAGGCATACGATCGGCTGGGTGGAGTTAGCGGATTGAGTGAAGGAGTGAGTCACAGGTTCAACGAACTCCTCTACTCATGTCACGACAGGATTACTAATTGCAGGTTTAAAGCCAAATCATCTAAAGTGCATTAACGGTGTCTGTTATGTAAGTATGGTTGCAAGCTTCTTGCCCATAGTATATTGTGCGAATATCATGTGTTTGAACTTGTCTGCTTGTGTGTAGAAGAGGCTGTCCTTGGGGAATTTGGGAGCCACGGGTCGGACGGGCAATCCGTCACATAGCGCTCGTAAATCAATAAATGTTTATTTTGAAGGATGAAAGAATCCGCTGCAACATCAGTCGGGAGGTAAAAAGGAAGGAGAATACCAGCAATTTCATATAGTCATATTTTCTAAATTGCGTTTTTTTCTTATGTTAGTACTGTTTTTATTTTGATGTATTGTCAACTTGTTATTGGACAATGGTTCTCTCTTGCGTCTATATATATCGCAAGTGCATTCTGTCTAGGTAATGAGATCAATTCAATAAAATCATTTTCTCTAAATATTCTTCAGCTGTTTTTGCTCATGGTATTAGAGCGTGCTGAAAATTTAAAAGTTTGATTGAGAAATTAATTGATTAGCTGAAGAAAGTATGGTGCAAAATACATCTGGATCAGATATTGAGGATGAAGCAGCAGAGAAGGAATATTCAAATAGAGATCCATTAGATTGATCCATTAGATCTTCAAAATTCATATCATCCTGGTATGGTTTTAATTACTTCAGTATTGACAGGTAGAAATTATCTTAGTTGGAGTAGATCTATCATCATAGCATTAGGAGCTAAGATGAAATTGGGTTTCATTGTTGGAAAATGTGATAAACCCACAGAGAATACGTCTAAAATCGAGGGATCCGGGTAAACTGTATGGTTAGGTCATGGTTGTTGAATTCCATTGCTAAAGATATTGTAGAAGCTTTTATATATACCAAATCAGCAAAGGATTTATGGTTAGGATTGAAAGAGAGATATGGTGAGTGCAATGGCCCAATGCTATATCAGATACAGAGAGAAATCAGTAGCATTTCACAAGGAGTTTTAACAGTTGAAAAGTATTACACCAAACTAAAAAAACTTTGGGATGAGTTAACGTGTATGATGCCAATACCTACCTGCACTTGTTCAGCATCTAAGGAAATTTCAAATTTGACTGCTTCCAATCAGCTAATGCAGTTTTTAATGGGATTAAATGATACATTTGATCATATAAGGAATCAAGTGTTGGCGATGGACCCGCTTCCCTCTATCAATAAAGCACATTCTATGGTGTTAAGAGTTGAAAAGCAGAGAGAGGTACACAACATTTTCCCCGATTCAAATGATAATGCAGCTATGTTAGTTAAATCTATGGATTACAGGAGAGACAATGGAAGTAGAGATGGTTTTAACAGAAATACTATGAGGTACGGTACATGCAGATGAAATAATGAAAGGTTTGGAAATAAGAAAGAACCATATCCCTGTGATCACTGCAATATGAAAGGTCATACAAGAGATGGACGCTTCAAGTTGATATGATATCCAGATTGGTTCAAAATGCTAAAGGAACAGAGGCCTAGAAGTTTTGGAAATGGATGATTTTCAGCTAACATGATTGACACACCTTTGGATTTTGAGGATAGTCAGGCTAATCAAAACAGGAGAGTGGATATGACAACATCCACATACTTAGCTAATCTGGTAACACAGGAAGTGCTGGAAGTTTTGAAAGAAAAGAAGCTGATGGAGATTGAAAATAAGGTGAATTTTGCTCACATTAAGGAATATGTAGGTATGAGTTCATATTACTCATTTTTAGCTGTATTTGATCATATGAAACCAGGGACTTGGATCATTGATACAGGAGCCAGTAATCACATTTGCACAGATTTGAATCTAATGACAAAACTGACTCCTGCTACACAACCCACTCTTATTTGCCTACCTAATGGAACAAATAAAACAGTTAACTACATTGGAAATGTTGAATTGAACCCCAAATTACTTCTAACAGATACCTTATATGTTCCCAGTTTCAAGTTTAACTTTCTGTCAGTACCAAAGATCACCCAAACAGCAAGACTGAAATTAACTTTCTATCTTAATTTTTGTTTACTGTAGGACCTGCAGAATGAAAAAGTATTGGCAGTTGGCAAGCTTGTAAGGAAGTTATATTTGTTAGATAAGTCTAGTTTCATTTTCCTAGAAAGTAGAAGTAGAGATAAATTGCTAGCTCAATCCAAATTTCCTAAATGTACTACTTCTTGTAACCAGATATTGGATATCAATAAAAATTTTGATTCCTCAACCATCGATCAATTTCTTGAGTGGCATAATAGACTTGGGCATGTATCATATCATGCAATGCAACACTTAGATTTCCTTAAGCATTTTCCAAAGAAATCAGATTTCCTTAAATATTGTGAGGTATGTCATAAGGCTAAACAGTAGAGGGGTCCTTTTCCTACAAGCACCATTCATACACAAACCATTTTTGACCTTATACATGTTGATCTTTGGAGACCTTATAGACAATTTTCACTCACTGCAACTCCCCATATGCTTACAATAGTGGATGATTACAACCAATCTACCTAGACCTTCTTACTTGTACATAAGACAGAAGTGGCAAAAACCTTAGACAATTTCTTTAGAATGGTTGAAACACAGTTCAATAAAAAGGTTAAGTGCATAAGAACCAACAATGGGACTGAATTTCTTAGTCATGAGCGTCAGAGTATATTTCAAATGTTTGGGATCATTTATCATAGAACATGCGTCTATACACCTCAACAAAATGGGGTGGTAGAGCGAAAACACAAACATTTACTCCAAATTGCTAGATCCTTAATGTTCCAAGCATATTTGCCAAAACAATTCTGGACATACTCCTTGTTGATGGCCACATTCATAATGAACAGACTTCCTACCCAGATTCTACAATGGAAGACTCTTTTTGAGAAATTATTCGGACACAAACCAAATTATTCTTTGTTTAAAACCTTTGGTTCCTTGTGCTACATTGCAAATACCAAACCACATAAAACCAAATTTGAATCAAGATCTCACAAATGTATCTTCCTTGGATATAATCCTGGTCAAAAAGGGTTTAAGGTGTTTGATATTGACACTAAACAGATACATATCTCTAGGGATATTGAATTTTTTGAGTCAATTTTTCCCTTTAAACATGATCAATTGGATGATTCCTATCCTTCTTTACCTTTATTTCTAAATTCTGATGATGATCAGGATATAACAGATGATGATCAGAATATAGCAGTTTTACAAAATGATGTTGCTACAAATCCATTACATGTTTTGCATCCTGTAGAAACACAACAAGACACTTCACTTCTCCCTAATGTTACCTCAGACTTTGTTCTCCTCATTCGGGTTCCTTTCCCTAAAAATCAATCCACGTCTGAGACTTGTTCTGAACCTTTGCCTCATCTTGAATCACATGTTCCAGTTATTAGACACAGTGCTAGAACTAAATCACAACCATCTTAGTTGCAAGACTACATCACCAATATTACTGTCACGCAAGATTTGCCAATTGCTGATGGTAATTCATGCCGTAAAAGGGTCTCTTCACCTCATATTGGGTATACTCTACCTACCTTTCCCTATATTGTTTCTCCACAACTTAAACCTTCATATAGTGCATTTCTGGAAAATGTATCAATTGCTCAGGAACCTGATTCATATAATCAAGCCAGCAAAAGTGAAGAATGGACTAAAGCTATGCAGCAAGAAATTGATGCGCTGGAGACTAATCAAACTTGGGAGTTAACCACTCTTCCACCTAAAAAGCAAGTAATTGGTTCAAGGTGGGTGTACAAAATAAAATTCCATGCAGATGGTACAGTGGATAGATACAAGGCTATGCTTGTTGCAAAGGGGTACCATCAATTGCAACGAATTGATTATTTTGACAGTTTTTCGCCTGTAGCTAAACTTGTTACAGTTAGAATATTTTTGGCAATTGTGGCTGGAAAAAGATGGCCTATTCACCAATTGGATATTAACAATACCTTCCTTCATGGTTTCTTAGATGAGGAGGTTTATATGCAGCCACGTGAGGGCTATAACAAGGCATTGCCAGAGCATGTTTGTAAGCTGAAGCGGAGTTTATATGGCTTAAAGCAGGCCTCAGGGCAATGGAATATGGAATTATGTCTTAAACTTCAGAGTTATAGTTTCCATCAATTAGCCTATGATCATTATTTATTCACTAAACACTTTTCCCAGAAAACACTTTTTCTCCTGGTGCATGTTGATGATGTACTCATCACAAGCTCAAACGAAGAGGATATTATTGACACAAAGAACTTCTTACACCAAACATTCACTATCAAAGATTTAGGCTATGCAAAATACTTCTTGGGATTGGAAATTGCACGGAATGCAAATGTGATGTATATTAATCAGAGGAAATATATCATTGATCTCATTTAAGATGCAGGACTCATTGGAGCCAAGTCAGTTTCTGTTCCTATACCAAAGGGCACAAAGTTTATGGCACTAGAAGATTCCTTGTTATCTGATCCTGAAAGGTACACAAGATTGGTTGGGCGGCTTCTTTATTTAAACTTAACCAGACCTGACATTACCTATGGAGTTTAGCAATTGAGCCAGTTCGTTCATGCTCCATGTCTAAGTACATTGGGAAACTGCTTTGCATTTACTTAGATATCTCAAGGGATGTCCTTCAAAAGACCTTTTTTTCCTGCTCAGAATTCTTTCCATTTAGAGGCATACTCTGATGTTGATTGGGGATCCTGTCTTGATACAAGAAAATCGCTCACAGGTTATTGCATTTTTATGGGACCAGCCTTGATATCTTGGAAAACAAAAAACAAACTATTGTTTCCCGTTCTTAGCTGAGGCAGAATATAGGAGTATGGGAAGCACTGTTTGTGAATTGCAATGGACTTCCTACATCTTAAATGATCTTCACATTCCCTTATTGACACATATTCCATTATGGTGCGATAACATGGCTGCATTGCACATTTCAGCGAATCCAGTTTTTCATGAACGGACTAAACATCTGGACATTGATTGTCATGTTGTAAGGAATCAGTTTAAGTCATGGTTTTTATCTTACCAAAATTTGTTCCATCCAGCCTCCAAGTCGGGAGGAAGAAAGGAAGGAGAATATCAGCATTAGCCTATAGTCGTGTTTTCTAAATTACATTTTTTTTTTCTGTTAGTACCGTTTTTATTTTGATGTGCTGTCAACTTGCTATTGGACAATGGTTTTCTCTTGCGTCTATATATATCGCAAGTGCATTCCGTCTGGGTAATGAGATCAATTCAACAAAATCATTTTCTTTAAATATTCTTCGGCTGTTTTTGCTCAAAGGATAAACTCAAGTGTACAAATGATTTCTCGCCATAATTTTTCCAGATGTTGTGGTCAATTTTTTATTTTTTTTTGGCAATAGCCAATGAAATGGCGCCACCTCACCATTAGTATGAATTCTGTAGACCAAACATGATTCTATTTTGAATTGCTTATAAGTCGACTACTTGAAAAGTGAAATGATGACATGGGAGGAAACAGTGGGCTACTTGGTAGTTTGCAGTAAAACCAAAGGGCTTTATCCTCTCAAATCCTGACCCGGAAAAATGGGTCCATCAGCCCACAGTTTACGTAACAAAATGATTGATTGACTGTCACTTCTTCAAGTACTTCCCAATGCCCATACAGTGGGTTCCTCTTCTCGGGTTTTCCACCTTTTAACAATTTGAAAGAGGACGTTGTTATTGAATAATGCTATGTTAAACTGTTAATATATTTTAGGGGCATTTTTAAAAATGTATACTTTTTTTTTGTGTCAATTGAAAAATGTCCAAAATTTTGAATTTTGTACCAAATTGTCCATTATGTTATGAAGCAATTTTTTTTTCTCAATTTTTCACAAATTTCGAGAAGTAGCTTTCATGAAAAACTACATTCAAATGATATTCTCGACATTTCAAATGTCATTATCGATATTTGAACCATATTTATATTTCAAAAGTACACATATCAAATCAAAATATTAAATGTTCTCGACATTTCAAATGTTGTTCTCGACATATTAAATGTCTAGAATGATATTTCATT
>CAIGRH010038766.1:0-12953 GCA_903798295.1 Fraxinus nigra | reverse complement strand
AAATAACACAAAGAAGTCCCAACCTTAATAAACGATCTCGCTCTTACGATCTCTGATGGTCGATGTTGACTAGTCAACGTCCGCTCGGGCTGAGTTTACATCCTGGGTCTGCCACTGCCGAAGATTATCTTCTGGTCAGTACGTTTGTTATGGTGAATCTACACTATCATTCCTCTTTTAATTTACTTCTATGTATTAAAAGGAATTATGCAAAGCACGAGAAGACCCGTATGGTACCTAGATGGATAATCTAGAGGGTTTTTACCATGCGATTTCCTTTCTCCATACGTGTTGATTGTTTCAGCCTATACATTTGTGGAGGATCTAGCACTTGCTCCTTTATTTGGTATAACTACGATCCTCTCTCCTCCATCATCCCCTATAATGGTTTTTTGGCATACTCCAACAATTATGGATGCGTCAATGATAGATTTGCTAGACATTGTATCATGTATAGTTCTTCTGCTTGTGGTACTTGCCTGATTTTGGAGGTAGAGCTACGAGCCATTTTGGATGGGATTCTTCTTTTCAAATGATTAGAGATCTTAGATATTGGGGTTGGGGCTGACTCGATTACAGCTATCTAGCGCATCACCAGGGGTGGAGGATCATGGGCCGTTCAGAGTACTCTTAGATAGATTAGACACCTCATCTCTTTAGATCATGATACTATCTCCCACATCTACCATGAGGAAAATCAAGTTGCAGTCTTACTTGCTTCAGAGAGTTGGGATCAGCGTCGCTACCAAGAGTATGGACCACATGACCTACCACTACGGCTTATGACACTAGTATAGATTGATCTAATATGGACTGCTCAGCTTTTGAGGTTTGTAGTTTAGATTTTGTTTATTTTTGTTCTATAGAAAGTAGTACTCCTCATTTACTACTTCTATACTACTTTTGTACATTTATTGCTTTGTTGCTTTCTGGAGGTTTACACCCACTCTCTCTCTATACTATCGAATTTTTATGATATATATACATGGTTGGAGAATCCTAACCCCCATCGATCATCCTTATTTGGAGCTTAAAAATTCACGAGGGATGTGTGGATGTTTTTGCTAAAACAATGAGTTATTTTTCCTCGTATTGGGGAGCAAGTCAACAATTAATAATAGAGAAATGTGAGTAATCTAGTTCAACTAATTCTACAACTTGATGATGGATCTTTTGGTGAAGAAAAAACGCCAAACTTTTGAAGGGCAACCGAGATTTATTCATAAACATGATCAAGATCAACGCATCAAATTAGATGTCCACGAATAGTACCTAAATTGATTAAATAAAGAAAATGATTTTTAAGTTCCTTGATTTCTAGAAATTAAGAAGGTGAAGTTGTTTATTATAAAGTTGATGGGCTATGCCTCTTCTTGGTCACAAGTTTTGATGAAAAGAGTCCCAACAAAGATAGTCTATCAACCGTTATAATCCTTTTGAGAAAGAACAAAGACAAGTTAATGCTGATTAGACTCAAGGTGGCAATGGATTGAAGTCATCAACAACCCCATATAATGTGCAAAATTTTGGTTCAGCCAAAGGTTGAAGTCAAGGATGAAGTAGAGGATGAGGAATGGGAGAGATAATGCTATAGAAGAAGCAACAATTAATCCCATTTTGCAAGCAAAAAAAATAATTTTCGACAAATATAGACAAAGCACAAATTATTAGAATTCAAAAAAATGAACAATAACTTGTAGACTAACGGGAAAATTGGTGATCCTAGCAATATTGAAAAAGTTCAAGAAGAAAATCTAGGGGAAACAAGTTTGCTAGAATTATTTGACGATGAAGTCACTTATTGACAAAGAAAATCTCCTTAACTTAGTAGTTCGACGAGTCATGTTAACTCCTAAAGTATTGAAAGGATGCGCAACAACATTTTCAAAACCAGGTGTACATGGGGAGACTTAGCAATGCTATTATTGATAGAGGAAGATGTGAGATTTGGAAGAAACAGAGAAAAAGTTGAATCTTGAAGTTCAACCTCATTCAAAACCCTATCGCTTAGCATAGTTGAATAAAAGGAGGCGAGGTAAAGGTGACAAGCATTAATCTTGTTTCTTTTCTATTGGAAATATTGATACACTTCTATGTGATGTGATTGAGATGGGGGCATGTCATTTATTATTAAGCAGACCGTGTCAATTCGAACAAGTATAAAAATCTGTCGCTAATTACCCACAAATTAGCAACGAATTTCTAGTCGATAATTAGTGACACGTCATTAACATCAATATTAGCAAAAACTTCATCAGTTCATCCGTCACTAATTACCCAAAAAAAGGTTCGTCACTAATCGGCGACGAATTTCTATAGCTAATTTGAATTTAAAATTTTTTAAAAAATGATTATTATAATATTATTTATTTTCTTGGAACAAAGTTTATTACTGCATAAAAAAAAACTCAAATTTTAATGTATAAACTAACAAAAAATGTTACAAGAATTGTAAATATACCTACAATTCTTTAATTTTGAAGTTCCAAACTACATAAAAAAATACATAATTGTGTGAAGTCTTTATGAGAGGACTTGAATCTGGAACATTATTACTATTTAAAACAAATCCTCCAACTATAGAAATAGGTAACTAATGTATGTAATGAATAGAAATATAATTTAGTATTCCAGTTGAAGAATAACGATAAAAGCAATGTAGGCGTAACAAATGTAACTTATTTAAGATATCATGCTTCCATTTGTGTAACGGTCATTTGGCTTAATTGAGCTTGGTGCATTTCCTGTCATGAAAAAAAAAAATAAGAGAGCAAACACAATCAGAAAGCAGAACCCATAAGTTAAATATAAAGCACAATCTTCAAAAAGGCTACATCAGACATTAGTTGAACAAGCAGAAGCTATATTAGACATCAATTAAATGAGTAACAAGCTGCATTAGACATCATTTTAGACCAAATTAATAATCATATCTTCCTCCTACTTTAAACACCCATGGGCAAAAGGGAAATGAATTCTAAATGGAGACCAAACTATAATTGGGCTACCAAATGGACACAATCATAGCAAAGCCTCCCCAACAGCATACTCCTCACCACCAACACAACCAAAGAAACCCGTTGCCACAAATCATACAAGTTAATGAACATGATACAATGAAATGCTTTGACTGGAAAATAGTTCCCAAAATTACTTGCTGAACGAGCAATGGAAAGATTTATGAGTTATAGGCTAAATGGTGGTCGAGAGATAAGTTACTGGAGTTTTCCTACATCTTCTTCTTCACCCTTACAACAGGCTGCTGTCGAAAGATGATTATGCTTGACAAATTATGTAAGAGCTCTACTAATCTGTGACAGCTTTTCCAACTTTTGTTCTTCAATTTAACTGACAAATTGGAATAAACATACATAAATAATAGCAATGCCAACAAAAGAGTGTCGGATTTCTTATTTTTCATTTTAAAGGAAGAGAGCAAACAACTTTAACTGCTTCATAAACTTGGAACAATAAGTATAATAAACAAACAACACGCCACTATGTTCAAATTTGTCTCGGTCCAAATTTGATTACAAAAAAGCATGAACCAACAAGGACTTGCGGAATATTGATATACGAGGAAACCCATGAGCACGAAACTTAATTAGCTTCATTCTTCTATAGCTCACAATATAACATTTTGTAAGACAATAGATTACAACTTTGTAGCCAGAGTTCATCATTTGTTTAAAAAGAGAGGAAAATGTAGGAGAAATCCCTTCTCAAAGCAATGCAAAACTTGATATGCATTAAATTTAAACAGGAAGCAGAAATTATGAACTAGATTCATCCATTTCTGTAGATTATGCAAACATCAACAAATTAAGTTTCATTAACTCCAACTCTAGTGAAATAATCAATTTAACATATATACTTGCAATATTCATCTTAGAAAACAGGTTACAATTGTTTCCTACATAGTCCAACACTCACTCGAGCTTCACCAAAACAAATAAATAAATTAGCCCATGTATCTAGATGATTTTGTAACAATTTATAATCCCCTTTGTTGGACGACTCAAGAATCAAGACCAAGTCAACTCCTATTTTTTAGGCTTTTTAGTTTTGTAACAATTCTGTAACAATTTTTAGTTTCCGATAACTATGTTTGTTAATTAGTTTCAATCTGTTAGTTAATTAGTTTCCTTAGTTTCAATCTGTTTGTTCATTAGTTTCCTACTTTTTTGTATATTTTAAATTTAAATCTTCCTTGTAATCTGCCTATATATATACTATGATCATTGAATGAAATTTACACAGTTCAAAATCATCTCTCTCTCCTATTGTGCTTGCCATTTTCACATGGTAGCAGAGCAATAAATTTTTTTTAGGCTTTCTCTATGTATTTCTTCACCATGTCTGATGCAAATCCTACCATCAACATCACATCACCATCATCATCTCCACAGTCATCAATACCTATCAAAACAGATCCTTATGCTATTCATCACTCAGATANTTTGTTCATTAGTTTCCTACTTTTTTGTATATTTTAAATTTAAATCTTCCTTTTAATCTGCCTATATATTACTATGATCATTGAATGAAATTTACACAGTTCAAAATCATTTCTTTCTCTCCTATTGTGCTTGCCATTTTCACATGGTATCAAAGCAATAAATTTTTTTTTTAGGCTTTCTCTGTGTATATCTTCACCATGTCTGATGCAAATCCTACCACCAACATCACATCACCATCATCATCTCCACAATCATCAATACCTATCAAAACAGCTACTTATGCTATTCATCACTCAGATAGCCCTTCTACTGTTCTTGTTACACCTCTATTGACAGGAGACAATTATGGCCCATGGAGTCGGGCAGTGACAATGGCACTTCGTGCAAAAAGCAAGCTAGGTTTTGTTGATGGGTCACTTCCAGTTCTACAGGAGAAAGATGATATTTCCAACTGGGAACGATGTAATGATTTGGTTGGAAGTTGGATTCTTAATTCAGTCTCGCCTGAGATCCGTCCAAGTATCTTGTATGCTGAAACTGCAGCACAAATTTGGACAGATCTTAAGGATCATTTTTCTCAATCAAAGGCTCCTAAGATCTATCAATTGAAACAATCAATCTCTTCCCTTAAGCAGGAAGGTGTGTCCGTTTCATTATATTTCACACAGCTCAAATCCTTATGGGACGAACTCAATTCCATTGTCTGTGTCACTCCATGTATCTGTGGTAATGCTAAGAGCATTATTGATCAGCAAAATCAAGATCATTCCATGGAGTTTCTTCAAGGACTCCATGATCGTTTTTCAGTAATTCGCAGTCAAATTCTCTTGATGGAGCCGTTCCCTTCAATTCAGCGTATCCACAATTTGGTACGTCAAGAAGAAAAACAACAAGAGATTAATATTAGAACAACTCCTACCATTGATTCGGCAGCGTTTCAGGCGTTTAAACCACCTTCTCGGATATCAGGAAAGCGTCAACGTCCTTTTTGTGAACATTGTAACAAGCATGGTCATACTCTTGCCATATGCTACTAGATTCATGGCTTTCCAGATAAGCAGGTGAAGAAATTAGGGCCACCTCCATCCACTTCCGCTACTAATCAATTAACACCAGAACAATACAACAAGCTTCTGGCCCTTTTATCCAAAGACGAATCTGGTGGATCATCAGTTCATTTGGCAGGTACAATTCTCACTTATTTGTCCTCTTGTTGGATTATTGATTCAGGTGCTTCTAATCATAAATATACATCTCTTTCATTTTTTTCTTCATATTCTACTGTTCATAAAAGTATGGCAGTTCAATTGCCGATGGTTCTCATGCGCCTGTGACACACATAGGCACAGTTCATTGTTCACCATCACTTGTTCTCACTAATGTTTTTCACATTCCATCTTTCAAATTCAATTTGTTATCTATCTCACAATTGACAAATTCAACAAATTGTGATGTATTCTTTTCATCTTCTGAATGTATATTTCAGGACCGAGCAACGAAGAAGAAGATTGGTCGAGGTAGTGCTCGAAATGGTCTTTTTTACCTAGATGCAGATTTAGTTTTTAATTCTGCTTTTTCATTCAAGCATTGTAATAAATTTGACCTATGGCATTCTCGCCTTGGTCATCCATCTAGGCCTCGTTTTGATTTCGTTGTTAAGAATTTTCCCATTATTAGTGAGAATAAAGATTTTATTTGTGATGTATGTCCGCGTGCTAAACAGCCGTGTCTTTCTTTTCCTCAAAAATCATCTTGTTCTTCTCATTGCTTTGAATTAATTCATGTTGACATTTGGGGTCCTTTTTCTATTCCGTCCAAAAATGGATCACGTTTCTTTTTAACCATTGTTGATGATTATTCATGGTGTACTTGGATTTATTTAATGAAACATAAGTCTGAAACTTTCAAAATGTTCATTCATTTTTTTAATCAAATCAATCGTCAATTCAACACAAAAATTTCTCGTATCAACTCTGGTAATGGGAAGATTTTTCTTCCTCAACTTCAAATCATTCGTTCAGATAATGGTACTGAATTTCTTTCTAAACAAATTCAAACATGGTTTCACGAAAATGGTATTATTCACCAACGTAGTTGCACTGCGATCCCCCAACAGAATGACGTTGTAGAACGTAAGCATCGACATCTCCTTGAGCTCTACGATTTCAAGCAAACTTGCCTATTTCTTTTTGGGGTGAATGTATTCTCACTGCCGCCTTTCTAATTAACAAACTTCCAACTCTGATCCTCAAATATAAATCACCTCATCAAGTTTTACTTGGAACTGTTCCTTCATACTCATCTCTTCGAGTTTTCGGATGTTTATGTTTTGCTAAAAATATGAATATTCAACATAAGTTTGATGAGCGAGCCAAACCCGGTATTTTTGTTGGTTATCCATAGGTCAAAAAGGATATCGCATATATGATTGCAAAACTCATCAAATCTATGTTTCTCGTGACGTTATATTTCATGAGTCAATTTTTCCATATCGCGATATTCCATCTCCATCAATAAAAAATTCAATTACTATTACTCCAATTAATGATGATGGAACTTTTGACTACACTACACCACCGATTGTTCCCACTAATATTTCTTCTAGTGATTATATCCCTCATAATCTAGTTGATTATTCGAATGATTCTCCACTTGATGACACACCCAATTCTCCACCTATTTCTATGGATACTCCCTCTAATAATTCTCCTTCAATGGCACCTAGTCCTCAGCTTGATAATTCACTCAACTCTCGACCTATTTCCGAGGACACTCATTCTAATACTTCTCCTCCAATAGCACCTGGTTCCATAATTAATATTCATTCTCAACGAATTCGTCGTCCACCAGGTCATCTCAAAGATTATATTTGTAACCATATTTCACTTTCAACTGATTTCCCACTAGCCAATTGTTTTTCTCTGACCCATCTAAGCCATTCTCATCGTGCTTTTCTAACAAATATTATTGAACATCAAGAACCACATTCTTATTCTCAAGCCATGAAATCTGACGAATGACGTGATGCCATGGCCAAAGAAATTCAGGCCTTTGAATCAAATAATACTTGGTCTTTATGCTCACTCCCCAAGGGAAAATCACCAATTGGTTGTAAATGGGTCTATAAAATTAAATATCGATCCGATGGTTCAATTGAGAGATATAAAGCTCGTTTAGTTGCCAAAGGATATACTCAAGTTGAAGGAATCGACTATCATGATACCTTCGCACCTGTGGCCAAACTAGTTACTATTCGTCTCCTTCTCTCCATTGCTGCCATTAAGAATTGGTCTCTACATCAACTCGATGTCAACAATGCTTTCTCCAAGGAGATCTCAATGAAGAAGTTTATATGAAACTTCCTCCTGGTTTCTCTCGTAAAGGGGAGACTCGTGTATGCAAATTAAATAAATCCATCTATAGTCTCAAACAAGCTTCTCGTCAATGGTTCTCTAAGTTCTCAACCACATTTATTCATCGAGGTTTTCGACAATCTGTTGTAGACTATAGTCTTTTTATATATATTCATGATCAGACTTCTATTTTTGTTCTCGTCTATGTCGATGATATTATTATCACTGGCTATAATGATGATGCCATCACTGAAATCATACAATTTCTCGCTCAATCTTTTTCTGTAAAAGATCTTTGTAATCTTCAATATTTTTTAGGTATTGAAGTGTCCCGATCTAAACAAGGAATTTTTCTATGTCAAAGAAAATATACCCTTGACATCTTATCTGATTCTGGTATGATTGGTTCTCGAACATCTAATTTTCCTATGGAACAACATCTTCGTTTACGACCAGAGGATGGTACTCCTCTCCCTGATCCGACAATCTATCGTCGACTGGTGGGACGTCTTTTATATCTTACAGTCAAACGACCATCTATACAATATGCTGTAAACACACTTAGTCAATTCATGCAATTTCCTCAGTCAACTCATCTTGATGCTGCCAACCGGGTTCTTCGTTATCTTAAAGGTACTGTTTGTAAAAGGATTATTCCTTTCTGCATCTAGCTCTCTTACTTTTGTTGGATATGCTAACTCTGACTAGGCCGGTTGTCCTACTACACGTCGATCCACCACTGGTTATTTTACCATGTTAGGTTCTAGTCCTATTTCATGGAAAACCAAGAAACAACCAACTATTTCTCGTTCTTCTGCAGAAGCAGAATATCGTTCTCTCGCTGCACTTACTTCTGAGTTGCAATGGTTAAAATATCTTCTTTCAGATCTTGGTTTCAACCATTCACAACCAATTGTAGTTCATTGTGATAGCAAAGCTGCTATTCACATTGCCGAAAATCCTGTTTTTCACGAATGCACCAAACATATTGAAATTGATTGTCATTTTGTTCGAGAAAAATTCAAGGAGGTCTCATTGCTCCTTCCTACCTACGTTCTAACGATCAGTTGGAGGACATTTTTACCAAACCACTTGGAGGTGATGCCTATCGCCGACTATTTAGCAAGTTGGGTGTTCTTGACATTTCAATCCCAACTCCAACTTGAGGGGGCGTGTTGGACGACTCAAGAATCAAGACCAAGTCAACTCCTATTTTTTAGGCTTTTTAGTTTTGTGACAATTCTTTAACAATTTTTAGTTTCCGATAACTATGTTTGTTAATTAGTTTCAATCTGTTTGTTAATTAGTTTCCTTAGTTTCAATCTATTTGTTCTTTAGTTTCCTACTTTTTTGTATATTTTAAATTTAAATCTTCCTTGTAATCTGCATATATTAATGATCATTGAATGACATTTACACAGTTCAAAATCATTTCTTTCTCTCCTATTGTGCTTGCCATTTTCACACCCTTCCTTCAGTTCCTCAATATACATTTTCCAAACTTCAATTTACATCCTACCCCCTAATAATATTGCAACAAAAATAAAAATACACCAAACCAACATACCAAAATCTTGAAGCTAATTATGAGTACAAAAAAATAAACCCTGAAAGAATATCACATCAAGACTAAATTTTGCCAGATAAAAACTAAAAACTCACACCAACCAACATACCAAAATCTTCAAATACCCTCAATATCAAGCTCTAAATTAAAAAAAAAACGTGAAAAATTAACAAAATCCCAATGTCACTTTTCAGAAAAAGACTAGCAACCAAATTGATAAATTCCAGGTGCTTACTGACAAAGTTAATTATATCAAGATTACGTAAGTACTTATTGTAACTTAAATCATGAACCAAGAAACAAAGTGAGAGAGGAAAGAGATTAAACGAGATCGTGACCTTGAACGAGATTTGTGCATTTAATTTCAAAGAGCTACCGCTAAATTCTGGAACTCAAACTGAAGCAAACTAGTCACAACGGATGCAAGAACTTGCAGCATTGTTTGATTTTAGGGGAACAACGACCATGGCAGATATCTCTTGTTTCGAGAAAGAAACGTGATGAGGAAAGTCAAATAATTGGGCACGGGTTTCATCCGTTAGTTTTTATACTTTGTGCAATACGACGTAGTGTTAGGCTTTTTGAAAAAATGATTTTTTTTAAGCGAGCATTGAAAATTTAAGGGCAAGAAAAATGAAATTTTTACAAACAATTTTTTTTATCGTTGGTAATATTTTGTTTTTTTTATATTGTTTCAAAGGAATCATCCGTTAAAAAATTCGTTAGCAAATTATTTAATTTATTTTTTATTTTTTATTTACCAAAAGATTAGCAACATTCCGTAGGCAATTTAATATGTCATTTTTAAAAGTAATAAAATAAAAATTCGTTGTCAATTTGTTAGTAATTTGTCGACATTAGGAACAAAATGCATCCTTCTCTAAGATTCCGTCTTTGTTGCCTCCTTTATTAGTAGTGTTGCATCATGGAGCTACAGTATTCTAAAAAATTGATATCAAAAGTGGCTACTATCAAATCCAAATACGTGATAGGGACGAGTAAAAGACGCCTTTCAAAGCAAAGTCGAATGTGATGCGTTTGGGGTTGGAATTGGTGATGTACTTAGTCAACAAGGCAAGCCAATGTCATTTTATGGTGAAATATTAAATGATACAAGATAAAGGTGTAGAACACAAGATCAAAAGTTTTACTCTATTGTCCAAGCTCTTAATCATTGCAATATTATCCTGTACAATAGGAGTTTGTATTATATTGAGACCAAGAAGCATATCAACAGCCAAAAGAAATTAAATCAAAGTGTGCCCATTTGGTTGTAGATCTACAACAATTTACTTTTGTAATCAAGCACAAATATGGAGCAAGCAACGAAGTGGCAAAAGCATTTAGCTGTGGAGGATCATGTTGTTGACACTTGAACATTACCGTTGAAGGGTTTGATTTGTTCAAGGACATGTATCAAAAATCATTTTGTGCACTAAAAGCTATTTTGATTATCATCACTTGCATAAAATATATATTTGATCAAAAGTAAAATTGATTTTCAAAATGATGTTTCAACTTAGATCATATTTTAAAAACATCATTTACATTAAGAATTAGTTAACAGTACCTTCCAAAAAGTCTAACATTTGTCAAAAATATTCAAATCGAATAAAACGGGGTCAAAAACTAAAAAATTGGCCAAAATGGCCGGACGTTCGGTCTAAGCAAGTGGACTTCCAGTTAGTTGTCCGGATCCCCAAAAAGTTTTGCAAAATCTTTCTCTATAAATTCGTGATAGGCCACCCGTTCGGTTTATGCAACAATCCGGTTTTTTATGCATAACGGCAATTTTGTTCGATGGGATCCAAAGATGAACACCCGGTTGATTGTTAGGTTCGAGTAAAGTGCTTTTTGAGCTCACTCTTTCCATTCTTTAAAAAAAAAGTTTCAAGAGCATTAAGTGATATATATTTTTGAGAGAATTTTGTGAGCAAAACTTTGATTAATTGAATCAAACTTGAATAATAATTATATTCGTCAAAGTTTTATATATCTCATTAAAAGAGAGAAATATTTTATGAATGTTTTTTTTTTAAACTTAAATTGAAGTAAATTCAATTGAAAATTGTTCATATAATGAATTATCTACCACTTATGATGAAATTCTTGAAGAATTTGAAAATTTTGCTCTAAATCATTCTATTGTCAAAAAGAATTTTTTTTATTGGAAAAGGAGGCAAAGAAACTTTTGGAAACTCAAAATGATTTTGAAAAAGAAAATGTTAGTTATGATTCTTTAATTAAAGAGAACTCCACTTTACAAGAACTTTTTTTATATTTTACTCAAATTATTCACAAATTTACTCAAGGTAAGAAAAACTTTGATTTAATGCTTAGTGATCAAAATGTGTTTTTGATAAATGAGGAATTGGATACAAACCATTTCTGAAACAGAAGGCTGTTAAAAATTTCTTTGTGATTTTTGCAATAAAAATAGGAATGTAACTATTAATTGTTCAATGAAAAAGAGGTTGTACAAGTGGATTCAAAAGTCGATTAACACTAACTGCCAAGGACTCAAAGTTATATGGGCATCAAAGAGCAAAATTTGAATTATTTTTGTAGGTACAAAAGAAAATAAAAAACAAATGATTCTTGAATAGTGAATGTTCAAAGCACGAGCAGAAATCAAACTTTGATATCAAGATTAGGAAGGATGGTGGTGTGTTAGTTTTGGAAATCAAACTTTGATATCAAGACTCAATATAATCATTAACATTGAAAATTTTGGGAATTAATCTCCCTCTATTGAAAGTGTTATATTAAGTTGATAACCTCAAACATATTTGCTTAGCATTTATGTGAAAAAAGGTTATCGTATCAAATTTGAATCTTCTAAATGCTTTATGGAGGATGTTGCATTAAAAGAGGTAATAGGAAGCCAAAATAAAGATGCTTATGTCATAAACATTGAATTTGAAAGTAAAAAAAAAATGTTCATCTTGTTTAAAAGATGGTACTTGGTAGTGGAATAAAGGATTAGGTCATATGTGCATGGACCTACATTCAACTTTTCCAAAAATTGTTTTATTAGTTGTTTGCCAAATTGAAATTTGGGAAAGAGAAAAATTTGTGATGCATATATTTTGGAAACAAGTGAACAGCTCTTTCAAATAAAAGCAATATACTTCAACTACAATACACAAGCCATCGAATAAAATATTAGACTATCATCGGCGAAGAACAAGTGACTACTCCGGCCCGCACTATTTCTTGAACAACCGAATCCCTAAATCTGACCCTCCATCTCAGCCAATTATAGTAGTTTTGATAGACCCTTGGCCACATAGTAGAAATAAATGCCATGAGAGGACATCTATGCGGGAGTCCCGTGTATACAAATCTACCACGAGAGTTCC
Source organism: Fraxinus nigra (assembly GCA_903798295.1). Taxonomy (NCBI): domain Eukaryota; kingdom Viridiplantae; phylum Streptophyta; class Magnoliopsida; order Lamiales; family Oleaceae; genus Fraxinus; species Fraxinus nigra. Next base: position 211 of record CAIGRH010038766.1, on the reverse strand, counting down.
ATTGATCAAAAAGTAGAAATATACTATCAAAATACTTTGATTACGCTAGGTGACACAAGTAGTGAGGAAATCTCCTGCATTCCATAATAGTTTGGACGAAGTTCTATCCAGTCATATGATTAGGGTTCTTGATTACGCCCAATGAATAACGCAGTAGTTATAGTACAACTTTGGGTGTCATATCCACGGGGAGATGGAAGAATGTTTAAAG